>SKCR01053867.1:0-66787 GCA_019454045.1 Zanthoxylum bungeanum | reverse complement strand
AAAAAAAAAAAAAAAATCGCATCGATTCTAGTAGTAATAGAGAGAGAAAATAAATAAATAGATTATAGATGGGTGAGACTTGCGCTCAGTCCACACCGACAGTTGAAATTCCAAAAGACGAAATTTTTTCAATTTAATTCCATAACCATAACAATGGAGAAACGAAAGATTGGTGATGCAAACAATGCAATAGATCTCGTCTCTTCAACTCCTGGTAAATTTCTATTTTGTTTTTTAATTAAATATTTTCTTAAATTGTTTCTTTTGAGTTGGTGGGAATTGTGCATGAGATGGGCTATGGGACTCTGTTTGGTCGTTGAGAAAACGCAAGAAAATACGAAATTTTTTGAAATAAATTAGTATAGACAGTCGTTAATGTTGTTTATGAGGGTTGGTTAAGTGTGTCATTTGTTTAAAATGTTGAGACTTAGGACATTGTTATAAAAGTAGATGCTTGAGGCACAGGGATGGCTTCATAGAATCTTTTGACCCGATTGATTCATGTCTCTAGTAGTGATGGACTGATGATCCAAATCAAGTGTCCTAATTTTTTTTCAAGAGGTCTCTTCATTGCCTTGTGTTGAGCTCATAATTGTAGGCCTGCCTCGGCTTAGGCGCAAACTACTGTGCCTCATTAAGGGTCAACAAGGTGACCTTTATCAAGAGGAGGCATTCGTCTCCAACATGCCCCTAGGTGCGTCTCATAAAAATGGGCTAGAAAAAGCCTACTTGAATTGACCGACCCTATTCGAAATAAAATTGCATAGTATTTCTTTAATAATTTGAGATAGGTTTTGGGATGGGCTTTAAATTTCGACAAATTTATTAAACTGTATTAGCAATCTTTTTATTATTATAATTCTTGTATGATATATTTTGATTTCTCTTTGTTTTAGTTGACTTGTATATATATTCTTTTGCAATTTGCGTCGCCTTCATCAGGCACACACCTAGGACCCTTTGCGCCATAGTATGCCTTTAACAACACTTGCTGAGCTTGCCTGTATTGCAAATTCTGAAGAACAAATAGAGCAACTTAATTTGCTCTATGAATATTTTTATTTGAGTTTTATAGAAATTATATTGGGTAATGGAGTAGGAGGTTGATGGGTGAGTGTTTAATGTTGTCGCAGAGGGTCCTGTTCACATTTCAAAGCATAGGACATGTTGGCTGCATACAGCATCATTTTTGCATGCTCGAAAAATGAAGGTATCTAAGCAAAAAATAAGAAACTTTGAATTATGTGCCCCATGTTTTCTAGGTACCTTCCCTAGCCGGAAACGATCAAAGACAAGAGTTAAGCACAAGTATACGAACCCGGTTAAGAGCAAGAATACCACCACTAAACAAAAGAAGAGGCTAGATTCTAGAGAATTTGAACTCCATATAGAGTAAGCTTCAGTTACTGTGATCTATTGTCATAGCCTTTAAATTGTCCTTACTCGGAATGTATGTATAAATTTTCCAGTAATTTGTGGAGGAGCTTCTCCGAGGATAAGAAGACTTACTTTACATACCTAGACTCTTTATGGTTCGACTTGTATAGGAAACCATCTAGCAGGGCAAAGGTTTTGACATGGATTAAGAGGAAGCGCATTTTTTCAAAGAAATATGTTCTAATTCCTATTGTTTGCTGGTGTGTATTTCTTCTTGCCTTGACAACTGAATGTGTAATTTCTTATCAGTGCATGGAATTTTATAATTTGAAATGGTTTTTTTAGGTCTCACTGGAACCTATTAATCTTCTGCAACTTTGGCGAGAGTTTGGAATCAAAAACAAGAACACCGTGCATGTTGTTGCTCGATTCACTTGAAATGTCAAATCCTATGCGGTTTGAACCAGAAATAAGAAAGTAAGTGACACCTATTTTCAGGAAATTAAACAAACGTGCATGATTTTATCTGTTTATTACACCCCAAAAGAGAGTTCGACCCGCATTCTTGGTTTTGAAGGTTTGTGTTGGACATATTTAAAACAGAGGATAGGCCTGAAACCAAGAAGTTGATTTCTCAAATTCCATTATTGGTGCCCAAGGTGACCATCATACAATTTCTTGGTTAATTTTCCATTCCACCCTCTGAAGTTGCATTCGTAAATAATTATATTTGTTTTCAGGTGCCACAACAGAGAAATGGTGAAGAATGTGGTAACTTTGTTCTCTACTTCATTAATCTGTTTGTAGAGGGAGCTCCAGAGAATTTTTCCATTGAGGGCTATCCATACTTTGTAAGTTTCCTGTTCCTGACATGTTTATTACACGTAGCATTGATCATATATGTTAGTGACCAAAACTTGTGTCTCTTTGATACACCACAGATGGAAAAGAATTGGTTCACTCCAGAAGGCCTGGATAGCTTTTGTGAGAGACTCGATCCCTTTTAAAAGTGATTTGCATTAGTTTCGGTAAATTCAATGTACATGTATTCACCAACATATGTGCATTTATGTAGGATTAGTTAACATTATGACTATGCCATGCGGTTGAAACATATATTAACTGCAATTTCTAGGATGGCAGATGAAGATAATTTAATCAAGTTAAACTTGCAGTTAAGACCATTTTCTCATGCTATTACTTTGACTGGAAAGCTTCTTAGTACTGGGTTACCCAAGCTATACATGATACCATATAATATTCTTCCAAAATGATTTATTTAAATTTTACTACATTTTGAGCAAAATACACAAGCCAGCCTTGAGAAGTAGCGAGAAGCGAGAATCTCACTCTTAGTGAGTGGAGGCACCTCCCTCCATCTCGCTTGGGTAGAGAACTCCTCGATATCTCGACTATGCTACTCTTGGCTATGGGGAAGTCGGACCCTGCTGCTCTTATTACTATGTTTTGGGCAACTTAACCTCTGATTCTGATTAGTCTCTTACCTACTACTTGATTGTAGTACTTGTCTATCTGTATCACTTGAAACCAGATTTTGAATGTTAATGTTTAGTGAATTGGCAACTTGAAAATATAAACAATAGCAGCTTACAACAAACCAGATTCTGGTGTTTTAGGACTTCATAGTTGTAACTTCATATGCTATTAGCCGTCGGGAAGTAACTTTATATTAATAATGCTATATTTAATCATAGTTGTTTAGCTTATTTTACTTGTCGTTGAATCTTGATAAATAACATGAAACCAGTGGCACCTTGATTCTTGTGAAACTAAAAGGATAATCCAGGCTTTGGGATTATTCAATATACGCAATCTTATCCTTATTTTTGTTTGCAAAGAGTTTATTTCCACGACTTGGAACCTGTGATCAGTAGATCACAATGGAAAAACAATACCATTACATCAAAACACAAATATCAAGCAATTGAATGGAAGTAAACTCACAGAGATTATGAGATAGCTATGTTTGTATTGTACCCCATGTTAGTGAATTGTTTGTTACTCATCCTTGTGCTTAATGAGAGATCTAATTTAAATCACAACGAACGATAATATACAGTTTCTCATGATATATATATTTTGTCTATTCACCGCCCGCCCCTATTAGAGCATTGCTCCGTTTAGTTCTTTTAGAAAATTATGAAGACAAAAGGATAGACATAATATTCTACTTTCCCTCCTCAGTCAAAAAATAGAAATAGTGTTTCTGTGTAGCATATTTTGTAAATAGTCAAAAAAATCACATCCTTAGGAATCACTGCTCTACCAAAAGTGTAGATCAGACTTCGTGGCCACTGCTCTTACTTCACCCCACCCCCACTGAGAACAACAATGGCTGAGATTCCCAAATTTTATCCACTTTCAGCAAGTGAAATTCGGGGTTTCCTCGGACTAGTCTTGAAAGAGCATCGATAACTTTAAAAGTTTATTAGAGCTAAGTTATCTTACTTACACAAATAAATTAATAAAAAATCATTAATAAATCTTCATAAATTTGATAATTTTTTGGAATAATTGGAAATTCCTCCGTCAAAAAATATCTTCCGGACTTAAGCGGAACATGTAAAATCCCCGACTGTCACAAACTCTTACAAGAAATGCACTATCTGGATTCGAACCCAAAAACTCAAGGTCAAATCTTAAACGCTACACTATCAAATCACGGCTCTCTAAAGAATAACTCCAAATTTTGCAAAATTGAATTTAAAAAATAATTGTTCACAACACAATTTCAGCCTTTCAGGCAATAACAAATGGTTATTAATTTAACTTTCCTCGTTTTTGTCATCATGAGCTCAGGTCCACAAAATGTAAATCACATTTCAGTCTCACACTGCCTCAAAAATTAACATTTTATTAGTGACACTTTTTAAAAAATATCATTAAAATGAGATAAAAACATCATTTTTCATTTTTTTTTTAAAAAATATCAAAAATTACTAACACTACGGTATTAGTATATTTAACATAAAAAAATTACTGACACTATAGTATTATTAAATACTAAAAAAAATAGAAGTGTTTCCATTCTGACTCGAACTCAAAATATCTGAAACTCATGCATTTAAACTCAATCACTTGCCACTAGACCATAAATTTTGAGTGTAATTACTAAATAACCATGACATTAATATTTAATTATAAAAATACCCCTACGACAATTTAACCTAAAATTTCATTTTCTATCTCTTAGCTTTTTCCATCTTAACTTGAAAATTTTCTCTCCAATTACTTAACCTTAAATTTCAACTAAACTAAATTTTTTTTCTATCTAATATGTTGTTTGTATTTTTGGAAACTGGTATCGAATTGAATACGTGAAGCATGTGAAGCACATGAAACTAGGTTAGAGTAAGAATCTAGTGAAAGACGAAGTTATGGATTTTGTGATTGTAAAATTAGGGCTAAAATTGAGGAATTGGGAAATTTGATGTTAGGTTTGGTGGCAATCGAGTGGGAGTGAAGCGGAAGCACCGAGGCGTGGACGAGTTATACAATGCGACGGATACAATTGATGAAGCAAATGCAATGACCACTTTTTATAAGAATTTTGTGATCATTTTAGAATCGGGTTGTAATTTTATTCGAATTTTATAAAATATTGATTTTATGAAATGTTTATAAGAATTTAGATTTCTTTACTATTGGGTGTTGGTTGTATTGGTATAAATTTTAGTTTGTGTATTATAAAGTAGGAAAAAATAGATATATATTTAATTTTTTTTGTTTAAAAAAATTCAGATTATAATGATGTCATAAATATATGGGAATAGTGTTGTTTTTTCTTACTATATAAAAGAGATGATAGTCTCATTTGTATAGGTTAGCTAGCGAAAATCTCATCCAAAGCACTACTTGTATGAACACCACAAAAAACAGCTCGGTAACGTTAGACCACCCTTGAAAAGAGGTCGGCCGAGCTCGGTTTGATAATAAAAGTAACACTCTACTTTGTTCCCGTGGACATAGGTTGGATTCATTCCGCCGAACCACGTAAACCCTATTGTCGATCTTGTGTGTTATTCGTTTTCTGCTAAATTTGTCTTTGGTCCCCCCATAACCAAACAAATTCACGGTTGGAGGAGGATTGTCCAGGGAGCACTATCCCGATATTGCCTCTGGAACTAAAATCACCCGTCAACAGTTGGCGCCATCTGTGGGGAGCTGAACAAAAAGCAGCTTGCGTAGTGAGACAATGGCAGAATATGGTAACCATAAATCGTCGGAGAGTTCAACAACAGAGTGGGTGGAGAAAATGGAAGAATTAAAGGAAAGAGAAAAGGAGCGAGCGGAAGCTGGTCAGAGCGGAAAGAGGAAGGGGATCGTGAGAGGAAAGAAGGTTGGGGATAGCAGTAAAAACGGTCGAAGGAACGCCCAAGGAATTAGAGCAGCAATAGCTCTCCTCATAGAGCCGTAGAATGAAATGTAAAAAAGGTTACCAACGATCACCCATTAGGACTAAGCTGTAGAATGAAATGTAACGTCAAAAATGGGTGACGCTTGCATGCCGCCGGTTGTAAATGAACAAGTTCCTCCAAAAGAATGCGTGGCGTCTGTTCGGTCTCATTAGTCCTCGGATTCACGGCCAAGATAGTCTTCAAGGAGCTGCAGGTGAACACGTATGACCGATGCACTAAATCTGTATCCAGGAGTGCCTCCGGTCTACTATGTGGTGTCCGTCCGGGATGATGGCGAGGGAGAAGCAACTGACGGAAGATCACTAGGAGACCAGGGTGCAGGTAGCCGATCGAGACATGCATTACACAAAATGCATTCGGAGCGTTCGGCGCGGGGGGACCCTGTTAGCACGGTCGGGAATTTCAGAATCAAGTTTAGACCAAGAAAAAAGGTGATCGGACTACAAGACAAGAACCAAATTTTTTTTTTGTAAGAGCCTCTCTTGAAATGACCCACAAAGAGTTGTAAGTAGGGCAGTAGGTCCCTTGAATATAAATAAGACTTCTCTTTTGAATTAAAAACTTGTCCACTTTACTTGTTTATTAATTGAATGCAAAAACCATGTTCAATATTCCTGAGATGTGCTCGGAACGAATGGGTGCTCAGTTGCTGGGAAGAACACCAAGCCCGTGGCACGCCAATCCCGGGTGTCATTATCAAACCCCTGGGTGGAAGTGTTCCGACCTACCTCCTTTCACATTTGAAGATCCAGAACGCATCAAGGGATGTAGTACATGTGGGAAAAGTGTGAACCCCTCGTGGCACACCAATCCCGGGTGTCATTATCAAATCCCCGAGGCTGGAGCGTTACTACCCCATGACTCGTATTTTTGAGGATTAGCTCGGGTAAACCGGACCCATGGAGGTTTCTGCCCCTGCGAGTTGGCTGGTGAATCCCGTTGAGAACCACCAAGCACATGGCATGGGGACGGCCAAATGGCTTCCATGACCCTTGTGACCTCGGGTAAACCGGACCCATAGAGGTTTCTGCCCCTGCGAGGTTGATGGTGAGTCCCGTTGAGAAACACCAGGTGTACGGCGCGGGGAAAGCCCTAGTGACTCTGTGACTCTTACAACCTTAGGGATGGCGAACACGGGGAGGTTTCTTCCCCCGTGAGTTATCTGTCTAACCGCCTCGGATCAAGAGAAGCATAACATGGGGAGGTTTCTGCCCCCAGAGCGTTTGCATACTCTAGACCCGCCCAGCATGGGGAGGTTTCTGCACCAATGGCTTTGGCCGCTCATCGATCTGTAGCGCGGCTAGCCGGGACGCTAAAATATAAGGTTCAGAATTGTTGTTTTGGGAGGCAACAGGCAGGACGCTGCCTCGGGACACCCGAGTTGTTATTTTTTTCGGGTCTGTGTGGAGTATGTACTAAGTCACCTTCGATGTACTAACCTTGTCATGTTTCCACTTTTTATTTTGTTGATACCCGGAAAAGGGACGTCTGCGCCAGGATCCGCGGAGCCTCAAAGGTTGAAGTTTTTTCCCTCACGATTATGTCTCATTTGTTCCACCGGCTCAGGGCTGGATTCGTTTTACCGAGGCCATATGTTCCACCGGCTTGGGGCTGGATTCATTCCGTCGAGGTCATCTGTTCCACCGGCTCGGGGCTGGATTCGTTTCGCTCAGGCCATCTGTTCCACCGGCTCAGGGCTGCATTCGTTCTGGCGAGGCCATTTGTTCCACTGGCTCGGGGCTGCATTCATTCCGCCGAGGCCATTTTTTTTGCTACCTCAGGGTTGGGTTACGTCCAACCGAGTAGATTATCATCGACATGGGGTCGGAGCATCTCCCCCATGGCCAGCTCTCGATTGGTTCGGGGAAGGTTCATTCCCTCGGAGCCAAGTCTTCTGCTACCTCGGGGTCGGATTACGTCTCACCGAACGGATTATGATCGGCATGGGGTCGGAGCATCTCCCCCATGGCCGACTCTCATTGGTCCGGGGAGGGTTTATTCCCTCAGAGCCAAGTCTTTTGCTACCTCGGGGTCTGGTTACGTCCCACCTAGCGGATTATCATCGGTATGGGGTCGGAACATCTCCCCCATGGCCGACTCTCGATTGGTCCATGGAGGGTTCATTCCCTCGGAGTCAAGTCTTCTTCTACCTCGGGGTCGGGTTACGTCCCACCGAGTGAATTATCATCGGCATGGGGTCGGAGCATCTCCCCCATGGCCGGCTCTCATTGGTCCGGGGAGGGTTTATTTCCTCGGAGCCAAGTCTTCTGCTACCTCGGGGTCGGGTTACGTCCCACCGAGTGGATTATCATCGGCATGGGGTCAGAGCATCTCCCCCATGTCCAGATCTCAATTGGTCCGGGGAGGTGACATTCCCTCGGAGCCAAGTGTATTGCTACCTCGGGGCCAGGTTACGTCCCACAGAGCGAGTCATCATTGGCTTAGGGACGAAGTATTTTTCCCCATGGCTGGATTTGAATTGGTCGGGATCGGAACTTCTCCTCACATTAAGATTCGGAAGAACAAATTAGCAAGTTAGAAATGGAAATCATGTTAAGTATGAAAGACATGAAGTGAAGCATTCAGAGATAAACATAAGAACATAAAGTTTAAATGTTATTACAAAATGTGTATTATTTTTTACCATGGCCCCCTTGGGGTTACCCTCATTCCTCATCCCGTACAGAGGCAATGTGTTTAATTTGATCGGGTTCAGGAGGCACGATCTCTGGTACAGGCTCGGCATAAGGGATATCAGCTTCGGTTTGGTCAGCATACACTTCCGACTCAGGAGCAAGAGCCTCGGGATATAGTTCCTCGGGAACTGGGGACATGGGCACGACAGATATGGGTTCGGGATCTTAAATCTGCTCCGGAGGAGGGGCGAGTAGTGCAAGAACTTCGTTCTCAGAGAGCTCCCCTTTGCAGAATCGGATGGCAACATGGACGGGTCCCATGTCCACCCCGGGTATCAATATTGGGATGATCTGAGCACAATCATCAACCCCTTCAAGCTTGGCATTCTCCAGGTGCTCTTCCAGTTGGGCCTATCGGTTTTTCAGGTCATCCCGAGCCTGATCTCTTTCTTTGGTTACCGCTTTGAGTTTAGAATCCAAGCTCGCGGCCTCCTACCTCAGAAGTTTGGCTTCATCCTCAGTGGCATCCATTTTCTTCTTGGCAATGATGGAGGCATTACGGAGGGAATTGGTCAATGCGGTGGCCTCGGCCGCGGCTTGTTTCAGCGCTCGGAAAAAGGGAGAATGTTTACCTCGATGATTTGGGCAGAGAACCTGGAAATCACCTCCTCGGGGGAGATGTCCTCAGATTTTGGGATCTGCTCAGGGGCCACCGCTTCGGCCAGTAAGTTGAACGCATGAACCAGATGGGATGTCGTATCCCAGAACTTCTCGCTAAGGTCATCTACCCCCAATACTACCCATCCTTCTCGGTCTTAGAATGAGCCTCAGCAATTTGCCTCTCCCTCCGAGGATCAGACTTCTTGGTGGGAGGTTCTTCTTATTCCTCCTCTTGGAGCTCGACCACTTCTTATCCGAACATACATCGGCATTTACTCATAGGCCTGGATGAGGCAGGAGATGGTTGGACCGTTGGGCTCGGAGCTGCCTCTGTGAGAGTAGGTTGAGGAGGTGCCACCGGATGAGCAAGCAGTTTGGCTTTTCCCTTGGCCTCAGGAGGAATCGGAGTGGTCAGTCACCGTCGAAAACTTCCAGATTCACCCTGACCGGTCCTATTGGCTAGACCTTCGATCCACCTTAGGTACTTTGCCGGCTTCGTCATTCCTGCAGAATACAAGGCAGAAATTATGGTTAGTTTCTGAGTGCGAGTAACTTCATTCAGATTTGATCTTAGCACAATGGACTTGTCAGAAGGTTAGATGATAGCTACCTATTCATCCTAGAGCCTGTGGGGGGTATGTTCCGGATGAGGCCTGATTCTACAAAGGCGGCATCGTTGACGATTTTCCTCAAAGGGCCAGCAAAACTCTGGATCTTTTTAATCCTGGTCCGGACCTCATGACTGACTTTGGGAGGATCCCTCCAGCAGGCTGAAAAGGTTTGGGAAGTTAGTATTTTTTCATGAAAATTACGAAGGAAAACTAAGGCTCGGGTCCTCACCTCCTGCTGAGAAGACGTCTGGGACGTCTATCTCTTCAAAATCCGTCGACCGAGACCGGCCCCAGTCAACCGTGGCCCAGAACCAGATGTCTTTGAAGTTCTTGTTTGTCTAGGGGAGCTCAGTGATGAGGGCGAGGACGTCGGTGTAAGAAGAGAGGTAATACCAACCATGGTGGGATTTCGGGTTGGCCTTCAATTTATACAGTCTTTGCAGCTCCACAAAGGTCGGCTCTCCGAGGCCCGCTTGATGCCATATCACATGAAGACCGACCAATATTCGCCAGCTATTCAGATTCAGTTGGCAGGGGGTAACCTCTATCAAGCCAAGCATCCTCGCAAAATAGGACTGGATGGGCAGCCGCAGACCGCACTCGAAGAAGGAAAGGAGAATAGCCACAGAGCCAGACTCAGTCCGACTTGCGAATTCGGAAAGGCCTGGGACCTCAAGTGCTATATCTATGGGGATCTCATATTGGCGACGGAGAGTGTTCAAATCATCTTCCGTGATGGTTGAAGGATGATCCATGTCCAGGGAAGACCAGTCTAATTCACCCTGTTCAGGATTTTTCCGGGGAATTCGGTGATGGTAAGTATCATTTTCCTCCTGGAAAGGGGTTGGAGTAGTGTGTAATTCCTCCAAGCTGGCCGAGCTGGAGGAAACCTCTTCAGTGCGAGGAGGTTGGGAAGTTGGGGGCTGAGCTGAGGAAGATTCAACGTCTGACATTCCTAGCAATGGCAGGGTCCGAGAAGGGCAGTTAGAAATTAGTTTGGGGGCACCACATACTCAAAGGCTATTCCGACTTCCGGGGACCTAGGCCTAAAGTCTCTAAACGTCCTAGCAATGGCTGCAAACAGTAAGTCTCTTCCCCAAACATCGAACCAAACACACCACAAACAACAAGCACAGAAAACCCGAAAATCAAACACCCTAACCCACAACCCATAATTCGACCAAGAAGCACATGCATTTTGCACCACCCAACTAACCCAAAACATAAATTTGTAACACAGAACAGAGGTATAAACAAGATAGAAGACATGAATTTTCGCAGGCAACAAACAAGCATGGAAAATATCAGAGTTTGGGTAGAAGAAGGTCAGACATAAGACTTACTTGATTCAAAAGGATGTATAGACGGTTGGTCTGGTCGGTATTGAAGTTTGTTGATCTCAGACAATTAAGAAATAGTCTTTTGGGCTTCGGAAATGCTGGTTTTCGTAAAAGAGAGAGAGGGATGTTGCTTCATGTTTTTGTAGACAGTTCGGGGCATTTCTGGCCGTTGGATCAGAGAGAAGCCTTGGATGTGCTCCGAGTGTCATTTTCAAGTTCCATCTACACAGACTGCGATGAACGGATAAGATTAGAAACCCTTCGGTTGCCCCTTGAGCGGTTGATTGTTTTGGTTTTTTGGTGGGAGGACCACAAATGCTTGACAAGTGTCGCATCCAGACTGAACCCTAGAAGTGATTTGATGGGCATTTAAGAGGTTATGATGGTTTACGGTTTCCAAGGGACGGCTACCAGAAGGGTAATAGAGGTATCTCACTTCAAGGTATGAGCACTGACTGGATAGGCATCGGAATCCTCAGTGACAGAGCATATGAAGATGACCGGGACGACCTGATTAGTAGCCGAGGCAGTTTTTGTGGCTCCCAGAGGCAATCATCTACCCGCTTGATCAGTATTTCCCGAATTCATAGTTCCCGGTACCAACTCGTGCACTCGTTGAAACCGAGAACTAGGGGACGGATTTTGATGGTGATTTCTGTGACCAAGTGTTTTGAAGAGCTCGGCAAGAGTAGAGAGGGAATTTCTCTTTTGGGAGGATGAATGATCTGAGGGTATTAGTCACCCTTCGACCAGACATAGAGTTCGGACCCGGTTCCTCGAATCTGACCGACCAGAGGACACATTATGGTGCAGGTTTCAGAGACCGACAACATCAGAGCTCGGATCGGTCCTATCCTTCCACCTAGATCGGTAGTAAGGGTAGTTCGGCACAACGTTTGGCTGTCCACATGACGCCCGAGGTGTGACCGGGATCGTTTGGACTTTTCCCTCTGACATGTACCACCTTTACAGGCTGTCATCATAAATGTTGAGTGTGGCAGTGTATAAAACAGAGTGATTTAACAGGGAGTCAGATGGCAGGCTTGCTTTCGGCGAAGCAGTTGGGGCAGAGAGCCCGTCAATCCGCCGAAGATCCACTTGGCTGACGTCATAGAAATATGGGAATAGTGTTGTATTTTTCTTACTATATAAAGGGAGGGCAGTCTCATTTGTATAGGTTAGCTAGCGAAAATCTCATCCAAAGCACTACTTGTATGAACACCACAAAACAAACAGCTCGGTAACGTTAGACCATCCTTGAAAAGAGGTCGGCCGAGCTCGGTTTGATAATAAAAGTAACACTCTACTTTGTTCCCATGGACATAGGTTGGATTCATTCCGCCGAACCACGTAAACCCTCTTGTCGATCTTGTGTGTGATTCGTTTTCTGCTAAATTTGCCTTTAATCCCCCATAACCAAACAAATTCACGGTTGGAGGAGGATTGTCCCGGGAGCACTATCCCGATGTTGCCCCTGGAACTAAAATCACCCGTCAACAGATATTATTAAGAAGTGTCAGTAAAAGCCTTTTTTTTGATGTAGTGTCAAATTGTACAGGCTACAGATGAAATTCGAGATGAAAACCCTAATTTATTGATAATAATTTATTATGAGTAAAGGTTTTTTTTTCTGTAGTGTCAAATTGTACGGGCTACATATGAAATTCGAGATGAGAACCCTAATGTTGCAAGAATACGTAAGTTGTTAGAATATACCAGAATTAGTGGGTTATTTTGCAAAAGGTAAACTGCAAATGCTGCTTTCCTGAATTCAAAATTCAGGCATGTTAATTTTCCCCACCCTATGTTTTACACTATGCTAACATGATTCAGGAACAAATAATGTATTTGAATTTTGAATTTGAAAATAAATTAGAAGCAGCTCATGTAGTCAAGCTCAAGCTGAACATTGATGGAGTTTTTGCAGATTCGGTTTCTTAATTTTTCTATCCTATTTTGTGCTGAAGTAGGTTTGTGCATAATAGAAATTACTTTTGAGCATTTTCTGCTTTAGTTTTGCATTATTTGCTCTCCAAGTAGGCTAGGTGACTCTCCTTTTAATTTGTTTTGTATGATGAATTCAAAGATTTCATTTTATGATTTGAACTCAGGCGCAATTACAATTTACACATGATTGGTTTTCAGTGAAGAAATTATACAATTTTTGTTGGATCTTGATATCTGCAAACCCATGTTGTTATTTTTAGGGAATGTTTTGGAGTGCTATGCTTTTGCTTAACTATGAAAGCACAATAGCTGCTAAATTATTTGGTAAACAACTATTTTTGCACCCCTGATAGCTAGTAATTCTATTCCACCTGATTCAAGTGCTGTTTATTAATATTTTCAAAATTTTAGAATAATCATGTTTCTTAAATTTTGAATTAATGTTCTTATTGTGTTTTACTAAGTCCGAATTTAAATAAACAAGTTTAAAATTATGAATGATTTTTTAAAACTCGACGTATTTATTCACTGGATTGTTCTAATACCACCTCATTTATTGTCTGATTACACTAATTTACAGTTATTGCAATGGGCCACAATTGGGCTTTTGATCATTTATGGGCTCATAAATGAGGTTTGAAGCGCATCCGCCCATAGATATAGCCAACAGATTTGGCGGCCCATTAGGCCTATGAGTCCGACACGAGTTCATATGGACTCAGAATAACACGACCTGTTATTATGGGGCACGATGGCACGACACGGCCCATAAGTGGGCTGTGCGTTCTTAAAATCTGACTTATAAGTAGAGAGAGTCTATAAGCTTATAAAGCACTAGTCAATCATATACTTAATCAATATGAGACAAATGAATTATAACATAAACTTTAGTAATATTTTGATATTAGAATAGAATATTTATTTTCAATTATGTCATATTTTATTATTGTTTTTTTATTAACTTGTTTAAATATATAAATTTTTAATTTAGTTTGGAATATATTTATTGTTGAGACAAATGCACCAGAAGCGATATTATATACCTCTAATTTATCCGTATTTCACCCTAATCATTCATTAATATCAAATATTGGGAGTGATTGCATATTAATTTATCCATATTTCACTCTAATTTATGAATTATTACACATCCAATTTCGTCCACAACATCTCAATTTCATAAATTAACCACAATTGAATTAATTACATAATTAATCACCTAATTAATTCAAAATCATGCAAATCTAAATCCAAAATTACCAATTAAGAGTTAACCACCACAAAGTAACTCAAGAAAAATTCTAGGTCACCAAGGAGTGGCTCAAGTAATTCTAAAATGGCAATTTGGCGTCCGCCCTAATTTGATCTAATTACACTAATTAACCTAATTAATTTTACACATGCAAATATAGGCTAATCAATTTGGTTTCTATCAATCCATACACATCAAATAAACATGAATTAAAGCTACGTCTCATGTAATTAACTAGGAACTAATTGTAAAAAAATTTACAACACAAAGCATAATAGAAATTACCTTAATTTCCTTGTAAGTTTTTGTTTAAGCTCCTAACCAATTCATTCATGCTTCCAATTTGATGTTTGAATTAACCAAATTAAAAACCCTAATTTTTCTCTCTTTCATGAACCTTTCATAAAGAAAAAAATCCATTCATGCTTCTAATTTGATGTTTGAATTAACCAAATTAAAAACCCTAATTTTTCTCGCTTTCATGAACCTTTCATAAAGAAAAAAATCCAAACCCTAAATTTGCTCAAATGGCCGAAAATATCAATTTATAGGGGGGTATTTTGGTCATTTTAACAATATTAATACTTGGCTAAAATTAAGCTAAATACATAGACATAATTTTATAAAGAAATAAATCCAATAAGCTTTAATTAATTAATTAAAGAATATTGGCAGAGATTTAAAGAGCACGAAGTGGATGTCTAAATCCTGCATATGGGACCGATGGATCCTCTCTGAATACATCACAAGATATCATGAGCATCGGTCCACACCCAAATAAAAGTTGGAAGTTTAGTCTATATTGATCGAGGACGTGACTGTTGTCAAAATATGGATGATCACTCATACATCCACGATGGTATCTCAAGTCAAATGACTAGATATACAACTCGACTCGGGAAGATTCCTATTGACGTTGATGTGTCATCTATTAGGAATACTTCTAGTGAACCACTCATTACTCATCAAATAAATACCTACATATTTATACGAATCTCCCAAGACTCATGGTTTATTGGGATAAATCATTGGACCAAATCATGATATACGATGTGTACTGATCTCAACGGATTTTACTAACCTATCACTGTCAACAAATCTCTGTTGGGATTTATGTCCTAGAGCTTCATGTATTGTAAATGGAATTGATTATTGTAATAATAATAAATACATTATTCATTTTATCAAAGTTGTTTGATTTATATCACATATTGTCCAATTGTCTTATTTACCTTGATTACTCTTGTACCTTCAGACTTAGTGTATGTTGATGCACAAGAGGATTTAAGTCTGGAGTTAGTAATCTAAATAGTCCATAGAGAGAAAACAAATAGGGTACCTTCTTTGTGGTTTATCTATAGCTGCGGTCCATTATATACTTATATGACGACCTTGAACCGAGATCGTTCATGTAGTGACATGGGAATTGAGGCACCTTGTATGATGAGATTATATAGGACTGGACTCAGATAAATATGAATTTCTTTTAATATCCGTTAAACTGAAGAAATTCATTTTATCTAATAGATGGTCATATATGGATTCGATCTTAATCTTGAGTGTACTACGAACTCCTGCATGACAGGCTATGTCCTTTGATTTACTATGGTGAGGTTGATGTTGCATTCCTGGCCAATAACTACGTATTTTGGCGATATGGTTTGGTGTGTAGCTGAAAACATTTTACATAGATATGTAATTCACTCTTTCTTACGAGAAGCAGAAGAATATCTCTTTTAAGAGTTGATTCGAGACTTGAACAAATTGAGAGCTCAATTTTTCTATTACGAATAGAAAATTTTATATTCATAATTATTATGAATTAATTGTTCATTATAGAATCAATGGTGCTTAAGAGACAAAATATTTAGAGGGGTTTAACAGATTTTTGACCCGACTTTATTTATGAGATATTCGTGAAGAGCTATATCCATAGGTAATGACTATATCGATGGACACCGAAGTTGTTCGGTTTATTTTATCCATCTACAGTAACAATAGTTCAACTTTGAGTTTTTAGTGGAATAACACAGAGTTAATAATTCATAATATTTGATTAAAGAGTTTAATTAATATTTCAGAATTATTGGAGCTCGGAACCGTAGGTCTATTTGGTCCCCGTGCTAGCTCAATTAACTGTAGCAAACCTAATATAATTAGATTGTTTAATAATATGCTCACATTATATTTATATATTATTAATGAGATTAATAATATTTACTGTCACAAATGAAAACTATGTTAAATTAGTTTAACTTAATGTTTTCTAGAATTATTTGATTATGAGATAATCAAATCTTGATTATGAGATAATCAAGTTAGTAATAATTATGAGATAATTACTACAACATAATTGAAGGTAATTTAATCATATTTAAGATAGTGATTTTTATTTACCTTGGAGACAAAACCATATGGCTTGCCATGCTCTCCAAATTATTATGTCTACTAGGTGGCATGTATACACCTATATTTTTGTCATTAGCTAATCCATTTTTATGCTTTGGTATGGCCTCCACATTTATGTGTTTGCCATTGAAAGAAAGCATTAGATGCTTAATGACAAAGTCCTTGTCTTTAACTTATCATTTCTTATGCTTTGGTATGGCATTCACATTTTGGGTTGGCCATTGCAAGAAAGCATTAGATGCTTAATGACAAGGTTAGTTGGCTTGTGTAAGAGAATATAATCTCTACCATTTCTCTCACTTCTAAGGTTAACTTTTTTCATTCATTCACACAAGTGCAAATGAGAGAAAATAGAGAGAGTTCAAGCATACACAAGTGTTGTGTGAGTGTTTGAAATTCCAAAAGACAAACACCATTGTGACATCTTTATTCTCTAAATTGTTTAGAGTTTAATCTTTGTGAGTGAAGCCCACACTTCGGTTTGTTGGTTTCGAGTCATATTTCGGAAGATCGAGTGGTTGATCCAAGCGTTGGACATCAAAGGATTGTTTCGGCTACTACAAAAAGGAATAAGGCAAAGAAAATTTTAAAGATCCATACTGGAGCCGTTGCCCACACAAGCAACTTATGCCGCGCTAAGGAAAGGCGTTTCCTACAATTGGCATCGAGAGCTTGTTGTTGAAAAGTTTTCTTAACCCTTCTCATTTTAGTTTTAATAATTTATATGAGATATAGATTATTAAAATACATGTTGTGATGAGTAGGCACAATTAGATTCATGAGATGAATGGTTTTAATGTTCATGTGATGAATGTTTACTTTTAATTCATGTAATGAATGTATTGCGTTGATCATTAATTTTTCTGACTCTTGTTTTTAGCATTGGAAATGTAAGACCATAATGTCATATTCTTTCAAGTGTTGTAAGTTTATTTCCTTCGTAATAAGTCCATTATGTAACCCTATTTGTAACTAGGAGGAGCCGATGCCGTGAAGGACTTATGATGGAGAAATTCCGCAAAGAACTCAACAACACTCCATGGAAAAATATTTGAAGACCAAAAAATGTCTTGGATTTATTGTACTAATTAAATTAATATAGAAAAATAAGAGCCCGGTCAACGCAATTTGAAATATGTATGTTTTTACAATTTCCAGCCTTGGAAACTGGGTAGCGTCACGACGCAACCCTTATCGTGTCGCGACGCACAACTCATGTGAGAGCAACCTGAGTTTACTGCCTTGATCGCGTCGCGATGCAGGTAACCTAGCGTCGCGACTCGACACAGGCCTGGCATTATTTTGCTTACTGGTTTGTGGGCGTCGTGACGCCCACTCTTTGGCTTCGCGACGCCCATCCTGGGTATATATGTATGTCTTAAATTATTTATTAACATGTCATATAGCCTAAGGTGCTTACTCTTGCATTTTCAAATGCCATAATATGTAGACATGCATGATATTCTAGTCATAACATATGATTTTATGTAATTTAAAAGTTAAATAAGAATATGAAATGCATTCAAACGGATTAATAAGATTAATTGGTTTAAAGGTTTAAAAATTGCGAATTCAAGTTTTAGAAACAAATAGACCTTATGAGTACATTATTTTCCTTGGTATATCGGATGGAAACCCGGACGTAAATTCCATAACCGATTCCAAATGGACGGTAATATGGTCTGTACTCGGGATACAATACCACGTACCTTTAGAATAAATATTGTGTTTTTATTGATTAAATGGTTTAATGACATTTGGTCCGTTCGTTGAATTCTAAATTTTAAAACCCATTAGTGGACTAATAATTTAATAGTTAAATTGATTAGATCACTAAAGTAATTTGATTAATTAGTTTAATTAAGTTAATTGGTTGGTAGAGACTAATCGGGATTAGTGAATAAAATTTTAAGAGTTAAAATTGGTTAAATCACTAAATTATCAACTAGTATTAATAAGGTTATGACTTTAGCCGAGCATAATCCAAGATTCATAAGATACTAGTGAGATAGAAACCTTACACTTCAAAATAGTGAGTGGGAAATGGGTATACCACAATACATCCCAAGATCTCCATTGTTATCCAGAAACGTGACATTCAATAGGCACCTCGAGACGTCTTTGCTTTCGTCCCCCTACGGATGGTGTCCTTTTTGGGTCAATATCAAGTTTGGATTCCGAAAGGATATTGACTCTAGATGTATCTGGTGATTTGACCTACCCTATGACGACACTTCACTAGTTAAGTCCAAGAGTTCCAAAATAATGTGTCACAGTCACAAAGGAATGATTAAGTTGTTAATCAATGCTTCCTTGATCAAAATAACGGTAGTTGATCAATATAGGAATAAGAGTTATTTCAGATATATTAATCAATTTAGAATGTCTCAGTCTATCATGGGAATACTTGACCTACCCTACAGCGGTACTTATTTGTGGAATGATAGATAATCGTGGCATAATAATTCTTTTAGGTTTATAATTCATTATACATTGATCATGCATCATGTTTAATTTTATGCCTAAATGTTTGGCAATTTTAATATGCGACGAATGAATGTTGAATGCGTGTTTATTATTTTTTCAGCCATGACATCTACAATTATCTCAATTCTCAAACAACAAGAAAAATTAACCGGGGAAAACTATGTTAAAAGGAAAAGTGACATGAATGGTATTTTGGTCTGTGAAGACCTTAAATTTATCCTAATGGAGGAATGTCCTCCTGAGCCAGCACCAAATGATGGCAGAGCTGCACGTAATGCCTATAATAATTGGATTAAAGCTGATGAGAAAGCACATAGCTAATTGATAGCATCCATGTCTGAGGCTCTTGCTGCACAATATGAGCCTATGGCGACAGCATCAATGATTATGCAGTCATTACAGAACATATTTGGGCAACCTTCAGACCGGCAACAACATGAGGCAATAGTCTTTATATTGACCGCTAGAATGAAGGAAGACACATCAGTCTGAGACCATGTGTTAAGGATGATGTCTCATCTTAATATGGCTGAAGCCCATGGTGCACTTATCAATGTGCAAAGCCAGGTGACAATGATCATGAAACCCTTCCAAGAGTTTCCTGCAGTTTAAAAGCAACTGTTCTATGAACAAGTTGACTTTTACGTTGACTGAACTGCTAAATGAGCTCACCAATTATGAGTCCGTCATGATGGGTCCTCGTAGGTCCAATGTTGAGGCAAATGTTTCCGAATCTTCTAAATCTACAAAGAAGAAGAAGAAAGGCAATTGGAAGGCTAATGCAAAACCAATGAAAAAGAAAAACAACAAAAGCTCTAAAGAAACCAATGCCAAAGGAAAATGTTTCCATTATGAACAAAAAGGGCATTGGAAAAGGAATTGTCCGAAATACCTTGCTGAGCTTAAAGAGAAGAAGAATACAGGTAAATACGATTTACTTGTCATTGAGTCTCTTTTGGTGGAGGATGATAAATCCATATGGATTGTTGATTCTGGTGCCACTAACCTGTTTGTTGTTCTTTGCAGCTACTTGACGCATGGAGGGACCTTGCTGAAGGTAGCTTTATAATGAGAGTTGGGACATGGGATGTTGTTTAAGAAAAAGCAGTGGGAGTTTCAAATTTGAATTTTAAAAAGAGTTATTTATGTTTGAATGGTATTCTATATATTCCTAGTTTTCGCAGGAATTTGATTTCTGTAACAAAACTTATGGAATGTAGTTTTTCAATTCCATTTAATAATAAGTCAATTATTATTAGTAGAAATGGATTAAATACATGCACATGAAACTCCAAAAATAATCTATATGTATTAAACACGTTAATGCATGAATCACTGCTTAATGCTGAAATGTTTTAAGGTTGAAAAATCTAAAACTAAACGGCAAAAAATTTCTACTGATGATACCTATTTATGGTACCTTAGACTTGGTCACATTTGATGGAGTTGGTGCTTGGAGTGCCAATCCGAATTGTATATTTTATTATTTATTAATAAAATAACTACATTTTTCATTTCATACATTATTAATGGTATTGTTATTATGCGTATTAGATTGATGTATAGATATGCTAAGAATGACATCGACCTTAGAATAGTTTTGACACTAGGTGTAAAATATTATTAAAGTAAATATTCCTAGTCGTTGGTTTTTGAATACGGTCGAATTCCTATAACCTAGAAGACTAGCACATGTCGTATATTGGAATTGGAGTTCCAATGGTTTAACCCGATGTACGATGAGTTTTGGAAACTCGTATAGACATGTAGGTATTCGTTGAAGCGAATACTTAATGACTCACATGCGATTCCTAATAGTTGGATGTACACACCACCGTCAATAGGAATCTCATCGAGTCGAGTAGCATATGTAATCCTTTGACTATATGATAGCATTGATTTTGTGTGAGATCCTCCACACTTAAATGCCATATATGTCAGAAACATTTCATGGTCTGGCCTCTAGATGTTCGTTGGGTGTGGACCGATGCACTCAATAATCAAGTGCGAAGCAAGATAGGATCCGTCGGCCGTATGTGTACCATAAGGGGCTTAGGTATCCATGTGAGTAAAGTCATGATTCTTAAATCTTTGGCCAAAGTCGATCACCTAAGGTGGATCACATCAGTTATGAAGAATCGTGGACATGTCGACATGAGATGTGCACCTTGGAAACTTGACGGTATATTCTATGTTTCCTAAGCACAACTCGGATAGCCTACGGCGGAGGGATTGTTAAACATATGTGATAACCTCGACTTGTATAGTTCAAAAAGGTCGTTCGTGTTCTTCGCGAATTCGGAGGTGGCCGAATTGCGTACATATAGCTAGACTTATATGAAGAACATGTCTGAACTCAGGGAGTCCCAATATGAAGTGTACTCGTTGAGCACTTGGGTCGCCGATTATTTTTGATAAAAGATAATATTCGATATTATAATTATAAATTAAGATAATGAAATGTTATTGGATAACATTGATTATTTACTTTGACCTAATTGGATTAATTGGATTAATTCAATAATTACACAAGAGCTTAATTGTAAAATCATAATTATTTCTACCATTTGAAGATATTATGGTAATTGTAAATATGTAATAATAGGTGGTTTTGGCTTGATTTAATTGGATTAAATCTAAGTGGGAGACAATGGAGATTAGTCACACCTAATTACACATATTTGGACAAATTAGATTAAGCCTACTTAAAAGTTGATTATATTTTTTATTAATTAAAAATTGCTTTAATTTTGTTATAAATATCAAGCTTTTGGAAGGTTGTAATTACAAGTTTAAAATACAAGAAAATTCTTAGAGAAATTAGCCTAAGTTAGAGAAGTGTTTATAGAAGCTTGTGAGGTCTCTAAAATATTTCAATTAGGAGAAATCAATATTAGATCTTGAAGTGAAGCTTGCTATCATTGGAAATCAAGGTTGGATCTTGAAGTCAAGCTTTCACTCCTTGAAGGTTCTCCGACGATTTCAACAAAGGAGAGGTAGATTGGATCTTGCATCAAGCTTACTATGTAAAGTTTGATCTTCTCATAATTTATGTTTATTTGTGTATTAGATGCATGATCACATAGTTTAACATTGAATAAGGCTAATCAATTGTGTTATGATACTTTAGTAGTATAAACACAACTTGCTTGTAATTAGGTCAAAGATGTTCATGTTGGACATGAAACAATTAGTTAGAGTTTGGAACTCTAGATTAAAGCTTAGAGTTATGGCTACCATTCTAAAATTACTTGACCACCTTTGGGTGACCTAGAATTGTTCACGAGACATTTCTTATTTTTCTTTGGGTTTTGGTTTGTGTATTGGATTCGAAATTTACGTAAGTACGTATTTAGAATAAATTTATGTTTTTGTAAAAATATTTGATATTTTGAAAAACTTGATTTGTATTCTATAACATGTGTTTATGTTGGTTTTGAAATTAAAAATTAATTTTGGGTGTTTTTGAAGTGTTTAGGGAAGACCAGAAGTAATTAGGGCAAAATACGCTAATTATTTCAGTTCACTGAAAAGTGAGCTGAAACTTTGAAAAGAAATCAATTGGAAAAAAAAGGCCAATGTGCGTACAGTGTGCGCGCACAGTGCACGCGTGTACGTGCTCCATGCGCGATAATTTTATTTTTGCTCGTTCTGGAGCTTCCGGACTCCGATTCAGTCCCGATTTTTCCTATACACTCGTAATGGAATATAATATTTCATTAAATATTTTACAATTACACTCATACTTTATATCCATGTGTTAGACCCATTTTCGCTGCCTGGGGCACCGATCCGCCTTGGGATTCCACAACTGCCCCAACAGAATGGTATCAGACTATCAGTAGCAAAGGCTTAACCACACAACACACGTTTTGAATCTATGCCATAGTAATTTTAATTTAATTATGCATAAGACATATTGGATATGTATTGCATGTTTTAAATTAAAACTTTGACCTAATCTAGTTAATGACTTGATTGTCATAAATCTCTCGTGATTAGGTGATTACTTTTAAGTAATAGTATTAATAATGTTGGAGCATTATTGGATGTTTTGTCTTATCAATACGGAGATGAATGTGTTCTTAATACTTATATCCAATATCGTCATTAGTGTGAGAGTATAAGTGCCCAGAACTTAGGTCACTCCGGTAAAATATTAGATGTAGCTTGATAAGTTAACATAGTCATCCAATATCATCATTAGTGTGAGGGTGTACGTACGAAGCTCATTAGTGCACATTGATAAGTATACACCTAGAACACGTCTTAATCCAATATCGTCATTAGTGTGAGGATAAGAAATAGTTCAGGAACAAACCAGAAGTCACATGAAGTGATTGACCTTGAAGGTCTACCTAATGAGTTTACAAATGCCAATATCGTCATTAGTGTGAGGCTGGAGTAAATGTCATGGGACCCACTTCCCGCTATGAAATTTTGATAGTCAAATTTCTATTTTTCCATTAAGAGAGATTACAAAATTATGTAAAGTAGTGGGAGGGCACTAATAGATTTAAAATCCATAATCAATTAGTGTTATCACTTTTGAAATAAAAAATGTTCTGCTACTGCTCAAAAATGTTGTCTTGTAGATGGCTACCACTAATCCATTTATTGAAATTTTGGATTCCAATAAGCTAAAAGCAGCCGAGAACTATTTCGAATAGGAAATAAACATGCGCCTTGTCTTGGAGTATGAAAAGTTGACTTATGTCACGATCAATCCACTACATGTTGATATCGATCCTGACTCCACTCCAGAAGAGCGAGAAACTTTTGATTGATGGAATGATGATAACCTGAAGGTGAAACCCTACATCTTGGGATTGATGGTTCCAGATTTGCTGAGACAGTACATTGAAGTACCAGATGTTTGGAGCATCATGCGAACACTCAATGAGTTATTCGAGGCAAATCAAGAGATGGAACTTTATCGAAGGTCTAAGGAATTGTTCCGTGCTGAACTCAAGGAGGGATGAGCTGTCAGCACTAATGTTTTGAACATGATAGACCAGATTCGATATCTGGAATGACAAGGCATTGTCTTTGATGAACGGCTGGGCCATAATTTGATTATGTCTTCTTTGCTTGGTTCTTATATTTTGGCTTTGTATTAAATTTCCATATGCATTCAATGGAAGCCACATACGAAGAACTTCATAACATGTTACGCACGACGGAGCAAGATTTGAAGAAAGGCAACCCCACATTATATCTCCATGGTGGAGCTGGCTCTTTAAAGACTTTTGGGAAGTCAAAGAAAATAAATATGGGGAAGAAGAATATTGCAAATAAGAACTCCAAGAAGCGCAAAGGCGCAAAACTGAAAGTAGCTCGTGATCAATGTCTACAATGCAAGAAGTCTGGACACTGGAAGAAGGACTGTCCATAGCTTAAAGAAAAAACAGGACCCTCAGGTACGCTTTGTATTTTTCTAATTATTGACGTCTCATTAGCCTTAGATGTAAATAGTGGATAGGTGTTAGACATTGGCAGTCATACTCATATTTGCAATTCCCTGCAGGAAATGAGGGTTAAAAGAAGGCTGAATAAATGGGAGATCCAGCTTAGAGTTGGCAATGGCGAGACATTGGATGTCAAGGCCATATGAACTGTTGTTCTAGATCTCTAAAATGGATGTAAATTAGATTTGCATGACTGTTATTATGTTCTCTCAATTATCAGACAAATAATATCACTTTCAATATTAGATAAAGAGGGATATAAAAAAAACATTAAGGATGAAACTTTATGTTTGTATGATAAAGAAAATTTATTGAAATGTGAATGTTCTTTATCAAACGGTCACTATGTTTTGGAAACATATAGAGATGTCTTTAATATAGAGAAAAATACAAGTAGGAAGTCTGAACTAAATAACACTGAATTATGGCATATGATATTGGGCCATATAGGTGTTAGACGTCTATCCAAATTGGTAAAGGATTGTTTGATTGAAAATCTTACCTTAGATCCTTATCCGATTTGTGAGTCAAGTATCCAAGGAAAGATGACAAAAGCCCCATTTCAAGGTGTTGGACACCGTGCTAGAGATTTACTGGATCTAATACACAACGATGTGTGTGGTCCATTAAATCATGCCGTTCATGATGGTTCGACATAATTTATAACTTTCACAGATGACAAGTCTAGATATGGATATGTCTATCCGATGAAACATAAGTCGGAAACATTTGACAAGTTCAAAATATTCCGAAACGAAGTAGAAAAATAAACCAGTAAATTCATCAAATGCATTATATCAGATCGAGGCGGTGAATACATGAGTGAAGAATTCAGAAATTATTTAAGGGAAAATGGAATTATCGCCCAATATAGCCCACCAGGAACACCTCAACACAATGGAGTGTCTGAGCATAGAAATCGTACTTTATTAGATATGGTACGATCAATGATGAGCTATACAGATCTTCCTTATTAACTTTGGGGTTACGCTTTACTTACTACTGCCTACATACTTAATATGGTTCCATCGAAAGCTATTTCTACGACCCCCTATCAGATATGGTTTGGTAGAAACCAAAGTCTTAAGGATTTAAAGATTTGGGGTTATCCTGCATACGTTAGAATTATGTAGCGGGATAAACTAGTACCCAGAAGGTATAAATATAGGTTCGTTGGATATCCTGATAATTCCATGGGATATCAATTCTACGATTCCGAACAATGAAATGTATTTGTTGTTCGCTTTGTAACTTTTCTTGAAAAGTAATTTTTGAGAGAAAGTGGGAATTGTAGAGAGATTAAACTTGATGAGTTTGATCCCAATATTAAGGAACCTGAGATAGAACCAGAGATCCAACTAGGTGAAGGATCTATAACACACGTTTTACGTAAGTCGAATAGAATATCAAGGCCTCCTGAAAGATTATTTTTAACATTTGATGTGAGCCTTGATGTTTCCTCTTGGAGGAAACAGATCCGACTACGTATAAGGAAGCGATATTGGATATCGATTCGGGAAAATGGCAGTAAGCCATGAAATCCAAAATGGATTCAATGCATGCCAATCAAGTCTGGGACTTAGTTGAACTTCCCAAATGAGTTAAACCTATTGGTTGGAAATGGGTTTACAAAAGGAAGCAAGGGCCCGATGGAAAGGTGGAAATCTTTAAGACCCGACTGGTAGCAATAGGTTACACTCAACGTCCTCGGATTGACTATGAGGAAACTTTTTCACCAGTAGCCATGCTAAAATCTATTAGGATTCTCTTAGCCATTGCTGTATATCACGACTATGAGATATGGCATATGGATGTGAAAATCATTTTCCTAAATGGATCCCTTGAGGATGATATCTATATGGAACAACCAGAGGGTTTCGTATCCAGTGAGACTTCAAATTTGGTTTGTAAGCTCCAAAAGTCTATTTATGGACTTAAACAGGCATCCCAAAGCTGGAATCATCGTTTGATGAGATAATTAGATTATATGGATTCATCAAGAATGAGGAAGAACCATGTGTTTATAAAAAAAGTTAGAGGGAGCATGATAGTTTTCTTAGTCTTGTATGAAAATGACATCTTTATCATAGGAAATGATATAGGGATGATGTAAAGTGTGAAATCCTACCTTTGCAAGAACTCTTCATGAAAGATATGGGTGAAATTTCCTATATACTAAGTATAAGGCTCTACCGAGATAGAGTTAGGAAAATTATAGGGTTGTCACAATCAACGTACATAGACAAAATATTGGAAAGGTACGGTTTTACCAACTGCAAGGCAGCTAATGTACCTTTCCGATACGACATACATCTTTTGAATAAAATGGCACCTCAAACTGAGGAAGAGAGAGTTAGGATGTCTAACTTGCCATATGCTTCTTGTATTGGAAGCATAATGTATGCTATGTTATGTACTAGACCTGACATCAGTTTCGGCGTCAGTGTGACCAGCCGATATCAATCTGATCCACGTAATGATCATTGGACAGCCTTGAAACATATCCTAAAATATCTTAAAGGTACTAGGGATAAGTTTCTGATATATGGAGAAGATGATCTACAAGTTAAAGGTTATACAGACTCCGACTTCCAGTGAGATACAGATGATAGAAAATCTACATCAGGATACATATTTACCCTTAACGGTGGTGCAATTAGTTGGCGTTGTTCAAAGCAAGGCTCAACAACTGATTCCACCACTGAGGTAGAATTTATAGCGGCTTCAGAAGCTGCTAAAGAAGCTGTTTGGATTAGAAATTTTATCACAAAACTTGGAGTTGTGCCTAGTATTTTGGAATCGATCCCATTGTACTGTGATAATAATAGAGCCATCGCGCAGGCTAAGAAGCCGATGGCACATTCCAAGTCTAAACATGTGGAAAGGAAATATCGCGTGATTAGAGAGATTATTGAACGAAAAGACATAGTGATCTTGAAGGTTCAAGGACAAGACTGTTGGGTTTTCTAGGTTATCCCAAGATCAAATTAAGCTATAAAAACATGTGAATACATCAAAGTAAAGTTGCAGAATACTCACTTTGATCGGCTTTTGGATGCGACGAACACAAAAATTTTGCTCATGGAAGAATCGGCCAAGCCTCATTTTGTCCTCCATGTGTTTCGGTCAAGGTCACCATTGTTGTCCTCCAAGCTCCAAGCTTTGTTATGAGATTCCATGCTCATGAATGGGTTTCCCTATTACCTTTGTAAGACCCATTGGATGTGCTAGCACCTTGGAAATTTTGCCACAAAATTTCCCTTTGCCTTCTTGCATCTCTCGGCACGAGTGAGGGAGAGGAGAATTGGCACAATGCCGAGTGAGGGAGAGGAGAATGAGAGAAAAAGATGAGTTGAGTGTTGTGTATTTAGATTTCAAAAATCTAATACCAAATCCAACTTTCAAAAAATGGTACAAGCATTAAAGCTTTTCAACCACTTCCATCAATCAATGATGACAAGGTGTCAATCACCAAAAAGGTGACAAGACATCTATCACTTGAATGACTAGTGATGTGACGCGTGATGTGACTTATGGGCCCCACTTGATTCGAAATGCGAGTGGGCCCGCAAACACTCCCGGGCTCGGGTTCGCTAATTCCGAATTAACGAATTTTCCATTGCGACGTAATTAAATCAAATTTAATTAAATAATTATGCCTAGCAAAATTACTATTCACATCGCTAGCGAATTATTTCTAAATTAACTCGTTTGCTCAAATTAAAATCCAATTTTAATTCCGCGTCGAAATCTAATTTCGTATAATATATCGAATATATTATTTTATCGATTAATTCCAAATTAATCGTTCTCTCTCTTTTATAGTATTTTATCCCAGATAAAATATCTCTGTAATTAATCCTAGATTAATTTTCTCTCTCTACTAATTAATCCCAGATTAAAAATGTGCGAGTCATACGTCATCGGTGAATCTTCGGGAAGCGACCTATGAGATCCCTGGATATGTTGGCAGTAAATCCGGTCGTCGGAATATCCGAACACGTACGTACCTAGTACTACGTTTTTACCGATTTACAAGACATGGTTGGCTTCTAGCAAAGCACTGTGCCTACCTAATTCTCCAGAAATATTCTTAATGGAATATGTAATCTGTATCAGGCGTAGTATACGTAGTATTGCGTATTACGATCCAGTATCGGATGTCACGTGCTAGGCCTGAGGCTGGAATTGTGTATGCCCCGTACGAAGCACATGTCGGATCTCTGGTAACTAGTCTCTATAATCGGATAATCATGACCTAGTCATATTATCCCGATGACTGCATTACTAAATAGTACTAGTTCCGTATCCTACGTGACCATCCTTTCCATATGACTGGAATGATACTTCCATCTTGACATCTCACCCAATACACTACGATTCTCAATATACCCAGAAGAGGCATACAAAGAACCTGTTAAAGCCCTGGACGACCAAAACCAAAGTATATTGATTGTCGCAAGTATTAGCGGTGGAAGTCTCAGGTTAAGACCAAATACACCTACCCTGATTCGGACTTCCATAGACACATAGTCTACTACCAATGGAATTCCGAGGGGTCTATCTAGAGAGAAGCTATTTTCGTACCATTGGTAAACAAAACCTCCTATTACACTTGCATGAGTATCCAATACCCAAATATATGAGAACTATGCCGTTATACTCCCATAACACGCACAAGTGCAATACTAGTCTATTCCGCATTATCGATGTCCAATCTCGATAATACTCCGACTAGGGATGTTGATACTGTCTCATATCTTATCAATCCGGAACTAATCATATGGACTTTTATCATTTATATATCCCGGTAATCTAATTACAGATGATAAAAGAGCAATTTCCTTTGTCACATAGTTAATTTGTACAACAACACCATGTTCTGTACAAATAGTGATGCTATGGTTCATAATTGTCCAACAATCTCCCACTTGGCCTATAGCCAATCACTCAAGTGTTCTACACTTGAACTATGTACGGTTCACTCAAACTTCTGCTGAGAAACTGCTTTCGTTAGCGGATTTGCAAAGTCATCATCTGATGCGATTTATTCGATCATCACATCGCCACGATGTATGATCCGAACGAATTAGATGAACAGTTGAAGTATTTACTTGGATCATTGATGAGACCATTAATTATTTAGCCTGTACTGTAGCCTAGCTCAGCTGCTAATAGAACTACTCCTAATCCAATTAGGATTATTAAGATCCAAATGGCTTCTATTGCTGCATCAGCTGTAGCAATATTCCGCTTTTGTTGTTTATTCGGCAACAGTATCTTGCTTGGAAGATTTCAGCTCATTGTTCCGTTATTCAAACTATATAGTACCTTTATTACGACTTATAGTCATTTTTATCGGTTAGGAAAGTTGCAACATTGAACCCAGTCACTTCAAGTTCTCCTTCTCCATAGCTTAAAAAGGCATCCTTAGTTCCTCTAAGATACTTAAGGATGGTCTTAACATCAATCCAGTGACTATCATTTGGATTGGCCTGATTGTGACTCCATATGCTCAAAACATATGAGACACCAGGTCACGTACATATTTTTTAATGTACAAGTTCTCGAAGAGTGCCAACAACATTTAGATCTATCCCAGTAGATCATTTTTCCTAGAATAAAGGTTGTCTCTCCCAAGTATTCTACGAAGAATTTTCACGAAAGCCAAGCTTTCACCGATTGTATTATGGGAATGTCATTTCCAAGAAATTATATGTCATCATTATATAGGACAATCATTGTCAGTGCGCTCCCACTAACCTCCTTATATACACAAGAATCATATTCTTTTTTGAATTAAATCATACACCATTATGATTACATCAAAATGATAGTTCCAAGAACACAATGCTTGCTTCAACCCATAAATGGATCGAATAACCTGCAAACCTTGTTTGCTTGTTTTGGTACGACAAAACCGTCAGGATGATGTAAACATCCTCCAAAAGGTTTCCGTTTAAGGAAATCAGTCTTGACGTTTAGCTGCCATATTTCATAAACGAAACATGCAGCATTAGCAAGTATTATCCAAATGGATTTAACCAAGGCAACGTGTAAAAGGTTTCGTCGTAATCGACACAATGTTGATAAAGATACCTTTTCGCTACATGCCTAGCTTAGTACGTTGGTATGTTGCCATCCATGTATGTCTTCCTTGAAGACACATATAGTACCAATAGGCACAATGCCTTCCGGTACAACAACTAGTGTCCAAACTTGGTTGATATACATGGAATCCATTTCGGACATCATGGCACTTTGCCATAATAGGGAGTCGATACCTTGTATCACTTCCTCATACGTAGTCAGTTCGTCTTCCTCAATGAGATTGACATCTTTATGATGTGAGATCAGAAACCCATACCTCCCAGTTTGTTTTATGACTCTCTCCGACTTACGTGGTTCTTGTGTATTTGAAGATTGTGGTACAGTTTCATCCCTGATGAACTATTTGTGTTCCATTAAGGAATCAGTGCCTGGAACAGTATTACTCCGATTTTCATCGAGTTTTACTTTCCTCTCACTTACCACTGTATATAGGTATTCCTCTTAGGAAAACCGCATGGTGAGCAACAATTAAATTGTTCTCTTGTGAGTTGTATAAGTACTATACTTTGGTTACCCTAGGTTAACCTACAATTTAGGCACTTATCCGATTTGGGTTCTAGTTTGGTATCAGCCAAACATATGCCCAGCATACCCAAATCTTCAGGAATGAGAAAATCCAGTTTCTTTCCTATTCATATCTAATATGAAGTCTGTCAAACAGATTTTATGGAACCTTATTCAAAATAAGTTTTGCACTGATTAATGTGTATCCCTAGAAGGAAAATGGTAGCTCAGGGTGACTCATAATTAACCTTACTATGTCCAACAAGGTTTGGTTTCTCTGTTCGGACACACCATCAATTGAGGTGTTCCGGGGGAGTCCATATTGAAAGAATACTATACTCTTTCAAGTAATTGAGAAACTTATTGCTTAAGTATTTTCCACCATGGTCTAACCGTGACGGTTTAATACTTTAGCCGATATGTTTTTCTATTTCGTATCGAAACTCTTTGAATTTATCAAAAGTTTCCAATTTATGTTTCAAAAGAAACAGATAACCATAACGTGATGCCACAAAATTCGGTTTTTCCGTTCGGACACACCGCTCAAATTGAGGTATTCCGGGAGGAGTCCACTATGAAAGAATATTATACTCTTTCAGGTAATCGAGAAACGTATTGCTTAAGTATTTTCCATTATAGTCCAATCGTGATGTTTAATACTTTAGCCGATCTGTTTGTCTACTTCGTGTCGAAACTCTTTGAATCTATCAAAAGTTTCTGATTCGTGTTTCAAAAGAAACGCATAACCATAACGCGATGCCACATCCGTAAAGGTTACGAAGTATTCATATCCACCTCTAGCCTAGCTAGATATGGGCCCACTTACGTCACTATAAACGAGGGCTAACAGATCGGTGGTACTTACAATTTTACCAAGTAAAAGGTGTTTTAGGCACTTTGCCTAATGAACTAGATTCATAGACATCATTTGAATATGATCAAATCCGTCCTAGTATCCACTCTTCAAAAGTGTGGATATACGAGTCTTGTTTAATGTGTCCCAGACAACAATGCCACAAATAAGTCTCATCCGATCAAATCAGTTTGAGCTATTTGTTTGTCACGTTATATGTTTGAGATTATTTTATATTCAAAATATAAATACTGTTATTCACATCTAATGTGTTTATCTCAATATCATCTTTATAAAATAAAACACTTTAGTGTTATATAATATAAAGGTATACCCGCAACGAGTTATACTCTGATATAGAGATAATGTTTCTAGTCAAACTAGTTACATTATAACAGTTTCCTAATTTAAGTACATATCCAAAGGGTAGTTCCTAAAATTAGGTTTCTACGGTTAAAACAGCGACTCTTGTCCCATTTCCGATTCGCAGATCAATCTCAACTGAAGTCATTCTCCTGCTAATCAACAGATTCTGCACATCAGTACATATTTATGTACGATACTTAATATCAAAATCCAATTTTGAAACTAATAGTGAACTTGTTTATGACAAACATACTTGAAGTCGGAGCCTTGCCCCTCCTTTTATTCCTTCATGTCTGCCTTGTCCATACGGCAGTCACGCATCCAGTGATTCCGTTTGCCACAGTTTAGGCAGACATCTTGGGATATGTCTTTTGTCTTCCTAGAAGACTTGTGATGATTTTGCCTTTGCCCATATTAGAAGCTCTGGCTCTGCCTCCTAGAGCATAGCCATCAACTCTCCAATAGTTTACTCTTCGTTCATAATGAACCTGCCCCAGCCTTCGGGTAGAGACTATAAAATCAAATCTTTGGTAGTCTCGGCCACGTAGGTAATGCCCAGCTAACCTAGCTGATCGATGTCAGCAATCATCTGCGACACCTAGTGCTTGACAGATGTACCCTATGACATACACGAGCTAAAGAGCTTCTTTTAGCAATTATACTTCTAAGAATAAATCTATGATGATCTTTAATTTCATCATCATGGTACAATGATCTAATCCTTAATCTGACGATGTAATTAAAGTGTCATTGCATTAAGCATAATGGATTGAGCACTAAAGTTATCATTACATGAATATTCCAAATATCATGTTCTACTATTTGCTCAACTCCGGGCTTAGGCCCGAGATGTAATTCTATAAAATAGAATAACTTCTCAGTTCCCAGGACTATCCTGAGGTTCTATTCCCAATCTGAAAATTAAAGCCGTTTAATGACATTTTCTCTCAGGATTATGTTTTAAACACTAATATTTCAGTTATCTTGATTGCTATAGTCCAACTATCAATCAACGATTTCGGGTACTATTGAATATAATGATTACTATAGTCAACTATATAATCAACTATAATTTGATTATTTAAATTCAAATATATTGATAACTATAATCCAATTATATAATCAACTATAATTTGAAATAGTTTGAATACAGTCCAACTGTTTGATTAAAAAACAACGATTAAATATTAGTCCAACTAATATATTTATTTAATGACGAAAAATTGAAATGAGCGCGTATTGGCAAGTATCTAAACGAAATTGCAAATTTAATACTTGCCTCCCACTATTTTTCGGCGAGCCTCTAACCTTATGTTGAGTACTCGGGAAACCTTGTTTCCTAGTAGGCTAGGATCCCATTAAATAACACACAACCTTGACTTTCACCAACAAGCTGTATGATATTTAACTAGGTAGATCTCTAAGATCAATTGGATCTCATCCAATTCCTAGATCCAGTAGGTGGACATCCAAGTCCGAAACACATATCTAATATATGCTAATATATCCGATATATTTTCCTAACCTTTTTCCTCTGAATCAACTAAGCCTTGGCTTTGGCACAACAAACTTAATGATTCCAGTTAAGCGGAACCCATTGACCTTGGAAAGCTTTGTAATCGATGTCGATGGACAATAAGTGATCTTGACTTTGGCAAAAAAATCACAACTTGGACAAGACATGCGATATGGAACAAAGCCTTTATGATTCAAACACATCCGCGATGGACAAAGGTCTTGACTTTGGCCAACAAACCAGTGCCAATCTTGGATCTTGAGAATGAATCATTCAATGGAAGGAAAAACGCTTAATATATGTTGAGGGTTTTTCGCGTAATTGGCAACCAATTAATTATCTTTGATTAGGTCTCATCATACACCCTTAAACATACATTCTAAAAACATAATAAGGCGCGTAAATAAATTAATAATGATATGCGGATGGATATTTAAAATAACTTGTTCCTAGAACAAATCTCTCCTTTTCCTCTCTCCCGCTAGCACAAATCTTACTTCTACCCAATTACATAACACTTCTAAAGAAACCTCATTTACATTGAGGGGAATAGGTGAGAAGAGAAATACAAAGAATCAAGAGGTAATAGGCTGGACACGTAGGTCCAATTTAATAAATTCTAAATTTATTACAACAATTTCCAAAATTGCCCTCACCCATCTAATATCCATCTGATATTCATTATTCATACATCACACCCATGTATTCACACAAAGCATGTAATCAATCAATCTAATCAAATTAATTAATCGGAAATTAATGACCATCCAATGTTCAAACAACGATTTGATTTGTGCGAGTCCAACTCGTTTTAAGAATAAATACTCAAAGTACGAATTCTTGAATTATATCAAACTACAGCATTAAATCCAATTTAATTTGTATTTAATACTAATTCCTTATTTAATTCTAAATTAAATAATTACACTTTATTAATGAGCCTTTGCGACCTAGATTCTAAATCTAATCTTTCACGGGTTTCAAAGCCCAATTAACATCCAATGTCAATTTAATTAAAGTCTAATGGGCTTTCAATTAATTTATAAGGCATGGACTTTGGCAACCAAAGCCCAATAAGGAATCACCATTTTGCCAAAAATCAATTTAGTCCCATTAGGCCCAATTAAAATATTAAAGGCTCATTTAATTATATTTGGACTTTATGGAAATGGTTTTGGGCCCAATTGGATCCAACCAATTAACCTAAACCAAACTTGGACCAACCAAGCCCATTAAGCCCAAATACAACTTTAAAAGCCCAATTCCAAATTTAGCCCAACTAATTAAATTACAAAATTCCCAATATCACAATTTAATTAATTCAAGTGTATTAGCCATAATTAATTAGTCAAATTAACATTTCCAAAATACCAATTACACTAATTAATCATGCTTTCATCATCAACACATGTCCAACATCATTGAATCAAAAAATCATCTTATTCCCATGCTATATAGGTCACGGCAATTTGGGGATTTTTAAATCCGATTTCGATTTCAATCCAATTAAATCCTAAATCAATTTATCCCATGTCTTTCAACTCATCCAATGATCAAAAAACAAAATTACCATGACATTTAGGACATCTAAACTTTCGGCCAAGCCTAACATTTGGGGAAAAATTGATCCAATTCAATTTTCATCAAATTGATCATGCATAACACTATGTTATCATCATTCAAGCATACTCAATCAAACAATTTCATCAAAACATGCTCAAATCAATTTTACCCAAATTTTACCCTAAATAAATTTCATGTTTAATCAAGGCTCTGATACCATGGTTGGGTTTTCTAGGTTATCCCAAGATCAAATTAAGCTATGAAAACATGTGAATACATCAAAGTAAAGTTGCGGAATACTCACTTTGATCGGCTTTTGGATGCGACGAACACAAAAAATTCTGCTCATGGAAGAATCTGCTAAGCCACTTTTTGTCCTCCATTGTTTCGGTCAAGGTCCCCATTGTTGTCCTCCAAGCTCCAAGCTTTGTTATGAGATTCCATGCTCATGAATGGGTTTCCCTATCACCTTTGTAAGACCCCTTGGATGTACTAGCACCTTGGAAATTTTGCCACAAAATTTCCCTTTGCCTTCTTGCATCTCTCGGCTTTGGCAAGAAATTTGAGAGAGAATTGGCACAATGCCGAGTGAGGGAGATGAGAATGAGAGAAAAAGATGAGTTGAGTGTTCTGTATTTAGATTTCAAAAATCTAATACCAATCCAACTTTCAAAAAATGGTACAAGCATTAAAGCTTTTCAACCACTTCCATCAATCAATGATGACAAGGTGTCAATCACCAAAAAGGTGACAAGACATCCATCACTTGAATGACTAGTGATGTGACGCGTGATGTGACTTGTGGGTCCCACTTGATTCGAAATACGAGTGGGCCCGCAAACACTCTCGGGCTCGGGTTCGCTAATTCCGAATTAATGAATTTTCCGTTGCGACGTAATTAAATCAAATTTAATTAAATAATTATGCCTAGCAAAATTACTAATCACGTCGCTAGCGAATTAATTCTAAATTAACTCGTTTGCCCGAATTAAAATCCAATTTTAATTCCGCGTCGAAATCTAATTTCGTATAATATATCGAATATATTATTTTATCGATTAATTCCAAATTAATCGTTCTCTCTCTTTTATAGTATTTTATCCCAGATAAAATATCTCTATAATTAATCCTAGATTAATTTTCTCTCTCTACTAATTAATCGCAGATTAATAATGTGCGAGTCATACGTCATCAGTGAATCTTCGGGAAGCGACCCTTGAGATCCACGAATATGTTGGTAGTAAATCCGGTCGTCGAACTATCCGAACACGTACGTACCTAGTACTACATTTTTACCGATTTACAAGACATGGTTGGCTTCTAGCAAAGCACCGTGCCTACCCAATTCTCCAGAAATATTATTAAAGGAATATGTAATCTGTATCAGGCGTAGTATACGTAGTATTGCATATTGCGATCCAGTATCGGATGTCATGTGCTAGGCCTGGGGCTGGAATTGTGTCTGCCCCGTACGAAGCACATGTCGGATCTCTGGTAACTAGTCTCTATAATCGGATAATCATGACCTAGTCATATTATCCCGATGACTGCAGTACTAAAGAGTACTAGTTCCGTATCCTACGTGACCATCCTCTCCATATGACTGGAGTGATACTTCCATCTTGACATCACACCCAATACACTACGATTCTCAATATACCCAGAAGAGGCGTACACGGAGCCTGTTAAAGCCTTGGACGACAAAAACCAAAGTATATTGATTGTCGCAAGTATTAGCGGTGCAAGTCTCAGGTTAAGACCAAATACACCTACCCTGATTCGGACTTCCATAGACACATATTCATACTACCATTGGAATTCCGAGGGGTCTATCCAGAGCGAAGCTATTTCCGTACCATCGGTAAACACAACCTCCTATTACACTTGCATGAGTATCCCATACCCAAATATATGAGAACTATGTCGTTATGCTCCCATAACACACACAAGTGAAATACTAGTCTATTCCGTATTATCGATGTCCAATCTTGATAATACTCCGACTATGGATGTTTTAATGATTAAACCTTCATGGATTGATACTGGCTCATATCTTATCAATCCGGAACTTATCATATGAACTTTTATCATTTATATATCCCGGTAATCTAATTACAAATGATAAAAGAGCAATTTCCTTTGTCACATAGTTAATTTGTACAACACCATGTTCTGTACAAATAGTGATGCTATGGGTCATAATTGTCCAACAAAGACAACATAGCAGACCCGCTTACAAAGGCCTTACCTCCTAAGTTATTCGATAAACATGTGGAGGAGATGGGACTACGGTACCATCCAGATTGGCACTAAGCAAGTGGGAGTTTGATGGAGTTGGTGTTTGGAGTGCCAATCTGAATTATACATTTTATTATTTATTAATAAAATAACTATATTTTTAATTTCATACATTATTAATGGTATTGTCATTATACGTATTAGATTGATGTATAGTTATGCTAAAAATGACATCGACCTTAGAATAGTTTTGACACTAGGAGTAAACTATTCTTAAAATAAATATTCCTAGTCATTGGTTTTGGAATACGATCGAATTCCTATAACCTAGAAGACTAGCACATGTCGTATATTGGAATTGGAGTTCCAATGGTTTAACCCGATGTACCATGAGTTTTGGAAACTCGTATAGACATATGGGTATTCATTGAAGCGAATAGTGAATGACTCACATGCGATTCTTAATAGTTGGATGTACACACAATCGTCAATAGGAATCTCCTCGAGTCGAGTTGCATATGTAATCCTTTGACTATAGGATAACATTGATTTTGTGTGAGATCCTCCACATTTAGATGCCATGTATGTCAGAAACCTTTCATGGTCTAGCTTCTAGATGTTCGTTGGGTATGGATCGATGCACTCAGTAATCAAGTGTGAATCAAGATAGGATCCGTCGGCCCGTATGTGTACCATAAGGGGTTTAGGTATCCATGTGAGTAAAGTCATGATTCTTAAATCTTTGGCCAAAGTCGATCACCTAGGGTGGATCGTATCAGTTATAAATAATCGTGGATATGTCGATATGAGATGTGCACCTTGGAAACTTGACGGTAAATTCAATGTTTCCTAAGCACAACACGGATAGCCTACGACGGAGGGATTGTTAAACATATGTGATAGCCTAGAACAGAAAGGTCGTTCGTGTTCTTCGCGAATTCGGAGGTGGCCGAATTACGTACATATTAGCTAGGCATATATGATGAACGTGTCTGAACTTATGGAGTCCCAATATGAAGTGTACTCGTTGAGCACTTGGGTAGCCGATTATTTTTTATAAAAGATAATATTCGATATCATAATTATCAACTAAGATAATCAAGTATTATTGGATAACATTGATTATTCACTTTGACCTAATTGGATTAATTGGATTTATTCAATAATTACACGAGGGCTTAATTGTAAAATCATAATTATATCTACCATTTGAGGATATTATGGTAATTGTAAGTATGTAATAATAGGTGGTTTTGGCTTGATTTAATTGGATTAAATCAAAGTGGCAAACATTGAACTAATCCATTTCCTAATTCTTGACTTGATTTAATTGGATTAAATCTAAGTGGGAGACAATGGAGATTAGTCACACCTAATTATACATATTTGGACAAATTAGATTAATCACACTTAAAAGTTAATTACAACTTTTATTAATTAAAAATTGCCTAAGTTTTGCTATAAATAGCAAGCTTTAGGAAGGTTCTAATTACAAGTTTAAAATACAAGTAAATTCTTAGAGAAATTAGCCTAATTCAGAGAAGTGTTTAGAGAAGCTTGTGAGGTCTCTAAAATATTTCAATTAAGAGAAATCAAGATTATATCTTGAAAGTGAAGCTTGCTATTATTGGAAATCAAGGTTAGATCTTGAAGTCAAGCTTACACTCCTTGGAGGTTCTCCGACGATTTCAACAAAGGAGCGGTAGATTGGATCTTGCATCAAGCTTACTAGATAAAGTTTGATCTTCTCTTAAGCTATGTTTATTTGTGTATTAGATGCATGATCACATACCTTAATGTTGAATAAGGCTAATCAATTGTGTTAGGATACTTTAGAAGTATAAACGCAACATGCTTGTAATTAGGTCAAAGATGTTCATGTTGGACATGAAACAATTAATTAGAGTTTGGAACTCTAGATTAAAGCTTAGAGCTATGGCTATAATTCTAGAATCACTTGACCACATTTGGGTTACCTAGAATTGTTCACGAGACATTCCTATTTGAGATTCTAATTTGGTTTGTGTATTGGATTCAAAATTTACGTAAGTGCGTATTTAGAATAAATTTACGTTTTTGTAAAAATATTTGATATTTTGAAAAACTTGATTTTTATTCTATAACATATGTTTATGTTGGTTTTGAAATTAAAAATTAATTTTGAGTGTTTAGGGAAGACCAGAAGCAATTTGGGTAAAATACCCTAATTTTTTCAGCTCACTGGAAAAGTGAACTGAAACTTTAAAAAGAAATCAATGAAAACAAAAACAAAAACAAAAAAAGGCCAGTGCGCAAAAGTGTTCCGTGCGCGACAATTTTGTTTTCGCTCATTCTGGAGCTTCCGGACTCCGATTTAGTCCCAATTTTTTCCTATACACTCGTAATGGAATATATTATTTCTTTAAATATTTTAAAATTACACCCATACTTGATATCCATGGGTTAGACATATTTCCGCTGCCCGGGACACCGGTCCGACCCTAAGGGTTCCACAACTGCCCCAACATTAACCTTGACCGGATAGATAGATTAATTAAGAACGGAGTTTTAAATCAGTTAAGATTCGGTACTTTACCTATCTTTGTATCATGTCTAGAAGGAAAAATGACTAAGAGACCTTTTACTGGAAAAAAGATAAGAGCCATAGAAACACTTGAGCTAATACATTCGGATGTTTGCAGACCGATGAATGTAAAAGTCCGAGGTGATTATGAATACTTCATCACTTTCATTGATGATTATTCCAGATATGGGTATGTTTATCTAATGCAGCACAAGTAAGATACATTTCAAAAGTTCAAAAAGTATCGTGCTGAGGTTGAGAACCAGTTAGGAAAAAATATCAAAATTCTACGATCAGATCGTGGAGGAGAATACCTTGATAGAGATTTCAAGGAATTCTTAGTTGAGCATGGAATTGTTTCACAACTCACGGCACCTGGAAAACCACAATAAAATGATGTTGTAGAAAGGAGAAATCGGACCCTACTAGACATGATGAGATCAATGTTTACTTATAGCAATATACCTAGTTCTTTCTAGGGATTTGCATTGCAAACAACAATGTATATCCTGAATGTAGTTCCATCTAAGTATATTCCTAAGACTCCCTTAGAGTTGTGGAATTGTCGTAAAGCTAGTTTGCGACATTTCCGCATATGAGGGTGTCTAGCACATGTGCTAAAGAACAAGACTACTAAGTTGGAACCACGTTCACATATATGCCTATTTGTAGGCTATCCTAAGGAAACTAGGGGTGAATTCTTTTATAGTCCAGAAGATAATAAAGTATTTGTGTCGACAAATGCTACATTTCTTAAGGAGGACTATATGAGAGAGTTCAAACCTCGAAGTAAAGTGTTACTTGAGGAGTTACTTGCTAGTACGACCAATACATCATTGTCAAATATTGACAAAGATATAACACTTTCTACAACTGAAAGTCAGATGCAAGTTTATCAGGATATCATACCATTTAGACATAGTGGGAGGGTTGTAAGACAACCTGAACGCTATCTACGAAATGGTGAGGTGCAGTTGTTGCATCTTGTGATGGTATAGATGATCCATTGACCTATCGTAGTGCAATGGAAGATATTGATAAAGAGGAATGGCTCAAAGCCATGAACCTCGAGATGAAGTCTATGTACTTTAACTCAGTCTGGGAACTTGTAGACCAAACTGATGGAGTAAAACCCATAGGTTGCAAGTGGATCTACAAGAGAAAAAGAGGAATATATGGGAAAATACATACTTTCAAGGCTAGGCTAGTGGCAAAGGGTTATACCCAAAAGGAGGGAGTTGACTATGAAGAAACTTTCTCGCCAGTAGCTATTCTAAAATCTATCAGGATTCGTCTTTCCATTGCCACATATTATGACTATTAGATTTGGCAAATGGACGATAAGACTGCATTCTTGAATGACAATCTTGATGAGAGTATCTATATGGTATAACCAGAGGGGTTCATTACCCAAGGTCAAGAGCAAAACGTTTGCAAGTTGTAAAGGTTCATTTATGGACTTAAACAAGCATCTAGATCTTGGAACATAAGGTTTGATACTACGATCAAGTCTTATAACTTTGAGCAGAACATCTATGAGCCTTGTGTCTACAAGCGCATCATTTATAGTAAGGTGGTTTTCCTTGTGTTATACGTTAATGATATTTTACTCATTAGGAATGATGTAAAGATATTATCGGACGTGAAAATATGGCTAGCTAACCAATTCCAAATGAAAGATTTGGGAGATGCAAGTTATGTACTTGGGATCCAGATCATTCGGGATCGCAAGAAACGACTGTTAGCAATGTCTCAAGCATCATATATCAACAAGATTCTTGTGCGATTTGGTATGCAGAATTCCAAGAAAGGTAATTTACCTTTCAGGCATGGAATTCATTTGTCTAAGGAACAGTCTCCTAAGACACCTCAAGCAGTTGATGAGATGAGACATATACCATATGCTTCAGCAGTTGGAATTCTTATGTATGCTATGTTATGTACGAGACCAGACATCTGTTATGCAGTGGGAGTAATCAGTAGGTTTCAATCTTGTTGGATAATTATGACCCAATAGCATCACTATATGTATAGAACATGGTGTTGTTGTACAAATTAACTATGTGACAAAGGAAATTACTCATTTATCATTTGTAATTGGATTACCTGGATATATAAATGATAAAAGTCCATATGATTAGTATCATATTAATAAGATATGAGACAATATTAATCCACGTAAGGTTTAATCATTAAATATCCATAGTCGTAGTATTATCGAGACTGGACATCGATAATGCGAAATAAGCTAGTATTACACTTGTGCGCGTTATAGAAGCTTAACGACATAGTTCTTATATATTTGGGTATTGGATACTCATGCAAGTGTAATATGAGGTTCTATTATCGATGGTACGGAAACAGCTTCGCTCTGGATAGACCCCTCGGAATCCCATTGGTAGTATGACTATGTGTCTATGGGAATCCGAATCAGGGTAGGTGTATTTGGTCTTAACCTGATACTTGCATCGCTAATACTTGCGACAATCAGTATACTTTGGTTTTGGTCGTCCAGGGCCTTAACAGGTTCTGTGTACGCCTCTTCTGGGTATACTGAGAATCGTAGTGTATTGGGTGTGATGTCAAGATGGAAGTATCACTTCAGTCATATGGAGATGATGATCACGCATGGATACAGAACTGGTACTCTATAGTGCTATAGCCATCGGGAAAGTATGAATAGGTCATGACTTTCCGATCATAAAGAGACTAGTTACTAGTGATCCAATATATGCTTCGTATGGGGCAGACACAACTCCAGCCCCAGGCCTAGCATGTGATATTAGATACTGGATCGTAATACGCAATACTATGTATACTACGCCTGTCAAAGATCTTGTGTTCCTTAAAAGAATATTTCTGGAGAATTGGGTAGGCACGGTGCTTTGCTAGAAGCCAACCATGTCTTGTAAATTGATAAGAACGTGGTAACGGGTACGCACGTATTCGGATAGTCCGATGATCATATTTACTGCCAACATATCCATGATCTCTTGGGTCGCCTCCCAAAGATTAACCGATGACATTTGACTCGAACAGAATTAATTTGGGATTAATTATGAGAGAGAAAATTAATCTGGGATTAATCACGGTAATAATTAATCTGAGACTTAATTATCTGAGAAAGAATTAATCTGGGATTAATTACGTCAAGAATTTATCTGGGATTAAATTCGTCGAGAATAGAGAACACGATTAATTTGGAATTAATCGAAAAAGTAAATTTAATAGTGAAATTGGATTTTACTCTTTAATTTATTTAACTGGGCTAAAATAATATATTAATTGAAATTATATTTCAACGCAGAATTAAAATTGGAATTTAATTCAAGCAAACGAATTAATTTAGAATTAATTCGTAAGCGACTTACGTAATAATATTGCGAGGCATTATTATTTAATTAAATTGGATTTAATTAAATCACAATGGCAAATTCGTTTAATTCGGAATTAAACGAACTCGGGACCGAGCGAAGTTACATGTTGGATTGTTCGACTTAAATTTGGAATTTGAAGTGGGGCCCACCAACTTACATCAATGTGTTTGACACTTGATGTAATTTGGTAATTGGTTGAGTAAAAGCTTGGGATTGCTTTTTCTACACTCAAACCAAATCCTACACACCAACCTAATATATAAAGCCAAGTCAAACTTTGGAAGTGTTAGCTTGTTACTATTCACAGCATTTTCTCTCTTCTTCCTTAGCAAAACTGTGTGCTTCATTTCTCTCTAATGGAGTTTTGTTGCAAAATTCTTGTAAGCTAGAACTTTAAGGAGTCAAAGGAAGGTGATAGGGAGACTCACCCATGAGTTTGGAACAACTAAGAGGGCTTGAAGCTTTTATCATCCAAGAAAAAAGTTTTGAACTCAACCGATCAATGTAAGTCCTCCACAACTTATTTTTGATTTTATTCACACACGAATCACGCTTAGAGATCCTGTGGCATGTCTAGAAAACTAACAATGGTATCAGAGCGAGATCTAGGCTTGAATTTATTTCTATGGTTCATGACTTTAAATTTGGGTATTTTTGCTTGGAGCATGAAAATGCAAAATTGAATGTTTGGTTGATGTTAGATGATGATTACTTAGAGTTATACATCATAGGATTAAGAAAAATTGATTGGATCAAAGTTTCCCTACAATTCTTATGTTGGCCGAATATGACCCTAGATGAACTCATGGTGGAATTTTGGAAATTTGACAATTGGATGTGTTAAATAGCATGATAGAAATATTGAATGTTGATTTAAATGGATTGAAATCAAATTGAATGATTTTTGTTGCTATTTCCGTGAGTATATGCATGTTATAGAATTGCTTTTGCCCCAATTTTGTGTTGGACATGAATTTGGGAATTATGCATGATTAATTAGATTAAATTGATGTTTTGGAAATAGTAGGTTAATTAATTAATTATGGTGATTGCAATTTAATTGAATTAATATGTAATTTGGAATGATATATTAATTTAATTTGTTGTATTTGGGCTAATGGGCTTGGTTGGGCCAAAATTTTGGTATTGGATCATATTTGGGCCTAAACCATTTCCATAAAGTCCAAAATATAACATTGGGCCTTTAAATAATTTAATTGGGCCTAATGGGCCAAAATTAATTTTATGGCAATATGGTGATTCCTAATTGGGCCTTGGCATCTTGGGTTTGATCCATGTTGGCCAAAGCACATGCCTAAAGAATTAATTGAAAGCCCATTGGACTTTAATTGAATAGTATTTGATACTAATTGGGCCTTTGAGACCCGTCAAGATTGGATTTGGAATCCAAGTCTAAAAGGCACTATTGAAAGTGTAATTATTTGATTTGGAATTAAATATGAATTAATATTGGATACAATTCAAATTGGATTTAAAATTATAGTTCAATATAATTCAAGAATACTTACTTTGAGTATTTATTCTTAAACGAGTTTGACTCGCGCAAATCAAATCGTTGTTTAAACATTGGATGGTCATTAATCAAAGATTAATTAATTGGATTAGATTGATTGATAACATGTTTTGTGTGAATACTTGGATGTATTGTATGAATAATGTATATCGAATGGATATTAGAAGGGTGAGGGCAATTTTGGAAATTATTGTAAGTATGGTACTTATTTATTAAATTGGACATGCGTGTCCAGCCTATTATCTCTATTCTCTTTGTATTTCTCTTCTCACCAATTCCCCTCAATGTAAATGAGGTTTCTTTAGAAGTATTATGTAATTGGGTAGAAGTATGAATAGTGCTAGCGGGAGAGAAGAAAGTGAGAGATTTGTTCTAGGAACAAATTATTTTATATATCAATCCGCATATCATTATTAATTTTATTCGCACCTTATTATGCTTTAGAATACTTGCTTAAGGGTGTATGATAAGACCTAATCAAAGATAATAAATTGGTTGCCAATTTACGCAAAAAACCCTCAATACAATATTAAGCGTTTTTCTTTCCATTGAGTGGTTCTCTCTCAAGATCCAAGATTGGCATTGGTTTGTTGGCCAAAGTCAAGACCTTTGTCCATCGCGGATGTGTTTGAACCGCGTAAGCTTTGTTCCATAACGTATGTCTTGGGCGGTTGTGACTTGTTGGCTAAAGTCTAGGTCACTTCTAGTTCATCGACATCGATTACAAAGCTTTCCCACTGTCAATGGGTCACGTTTAACTGGAATCATTAAGCTTGTTGAACCAAAGCCAAGGCTTAGTTGATTCAGAGGAAACATGTTAGGAAATATATGGATGTATTTACATATATTGGATATATGTTTCAGACTTTGAGGTCCACCTACTGGATCTAGGAATTGGATGGGATCCAATTGATATTAGGATCTACCTAGTTAAGTTTCATACAGCTTGTTGGCCAAAGTCAAGGTTGTGTGTTATTTAACGGGATCCTAGCCCACTAGGAAACTAGGTTTCCCGAGTACTCCACATAGGGTTAGAGGATCGCCGAAAAATAGTGGGAGGCAAGTATTAAATTTACAATTTCGTTTAAATACTTGCCAATACACGCTCATTTTATTTTTTCGTCATTAAAATATAAATATATTAGTTGGACTAATATTCAATTGTTGTTTTAATTGAACAATTGGACTGTATTCAAACTACTTCATTTGTAGTTGGTTATATAGTTGGACTATAGTAATCAATACATTTGAAAGTAACCAATCAAATTGTAGTTAATTATATAGTTAGACTATAGTAATCATTACATTAGATTGTACCCGAAATCGTTGATTGGATAATTGGACTATATCAATCAAGATGACTTGAAAGATTAGCGTCAAATGACATAATCCTGGGTGAAAATGTCTTTAACAACGGCTTTTATTTTCTAGATTGGGAAAAGAATCTCAGGATAGTCCTGGGAGCTGAGAAGTTACTCTATTGATAAAGAAACCTCTCAGGCCTGAGCCCGTAGTTGAGCAAATAGTAGAGCATGAGCTTTGGAAGACTCATTGTGATGATAACTTTAGTGTTCAATCTGTTATTCTTGCTGCAATGACTCTTTAATTTCGTCGTCAAAACTAAGGATTAGATCTTTATACCATGATGTTGAAATTAAAGGATCTTCATAGAACTAACCTTAGATCTTATAAGTACGAATTGCAAAAGAAGCTCTTTCGCTCGCACATGTCAGAGGGTACATCTGTCGAGCACTAGGTGTCGTAGATGATTGCTGACATCGTACAACTAGGTTAGCTGGACATTACCTACGAGGCCGAGACTTCCATAGATTTGATCTTACAGTCTCTACCCGAATGTTGGGGTGGGTTCATGATGAACCAAGAGAGAACTCTTGGAGAGTTAATGGCTATACTCAAGGAGTAAGAGCCAGAGCTTATAAAAGGGCAAGAAGCGCAAGACGCGTCTTACTTCGACATTTCAGAAGGCCAAAGCTTGGCCGAAGACTTCTGGGGTGTGAAGAAAAGGGCAAGGCAAAATCGTCACAGTCTTCTGGGAAGACAAATGACATATCCCAATATGTCTGCCTAAACTGTGGCAAACGGGGTCACTGGAAGCGTGACTGCCGTATGGACAAGGCAGACATGAAGGAAATGAAGGTGGGGCAAGGCTCCGGCTTCATGTATGTTTGTTATAAACATGTCCACTACTAGTTTTAAGAATTGTATTTTGATACTGGATGTGGAACATAAATATATGTACTGATGTGCATGATCTGCTGATTAGCAGGATACTGGCTTCAGATGAAATCGATCTACAAGTTGGAAACATGACGAGAGTCGCTGTTTTGGCCATAGGAACCTAAGTTTTGGAACTGCCTTTGGGGCATGTACTTAAATTAGGAGACTGTTATAATATACCTAGTTTGACTAGAAACATTATCTCTGTATCTAGTTTAACCCGTTTGGGGTATACCTTTGTATTCCGAAACACCGAGTGTTTTGTCTATAAAGATGATATTGAGATATACACATTAGATGTGAATAACCGTATTTATATTTCGAATATAATTAATCTCAAACATATAACATGACAATAAAAGGCTCAAATTGAGTAAATCAAATGAGACTTATTTGTGGCATTGTCTGAGACACATTAAAAGACTCTTATATTCACACTTTTGAAGAGTGGATACTAGGACGAATTTGATCCTAATTCAAATGATGTCTACGAATCTTGTTTATTAGGCAAAGTGCCTAAAACACACCTTTTACATGGTAAATGTGCACGTGCCACCGATCTGTTAGCCCTCGTTCATAGTGACGTAAGTGGGCCCATGTCTAGCTAGGCTAGAGGTGGATATGAATACTTCGTAACCTTTACGGATGTGACATCGCGTTATGGTTATGTGTATCTTATGAAACACAAGTCGGAAATTTTTGAGAAATTGAAAGAGTTTCGAAACGAAGTAGAAAAACAGACCGGTAAAAGTATTAAAACATTATGGTCGGACCATGGTGGATAATACTTAAACATATAAGTTTCAAGATTACTTGAAAGAGTATGGTATTCTTTCACAGTGGACTCCTCCCGGAACACCTCAGTTGGACGGTGTGACCGAACAGAGAAACTGAACTTAGTTGGACATGGTAAGGTTAATGATGAGTCGCTCTGAGCTACCAATTTCCTTCTGAGGATACACATTAAATAGTACAATACTTATTTTGAATAAGGTTCCATGAAAATATGTTAGACATACTTCATATTAGATATGAACAGGAAAGAAACCGAGTTTCTCATTCCTGAAGATTTGAGGATGTTGGGCATACTCTAAATGTTTGGATGGTACCGAACATGAACCCAAATCGGATTAGTGCTTATTTTGTAATTGGTTATCCTAGGGAAACCAAAGTATAGTACTTATACAACTCATAAGAGAACAATGTATTTGTTGTTCTCCATGCGGTTTTCCTCGAAAAGGAATTCCTAAATTCAGTGGTAAGTGGGAGGAAAGTAGAACTGATGAAAATCAGAGTGAAACTATTCCAGGCACCGATCCCTTACGGAATATGAACAGTTCATCAGGGATGAAACTGTACCATAATCTTCGAATACACAAGAACCGCGTATGTCAGAGAGAGTCAGAAACAACTTGGGAGGTATGGGTTTCTGATCTCACCTCATTTAGATGTTAATCTTATTGCGGAAGATGGACCGACTACGTATAAGGTAGTGATACAAGGTATCGAATCCTTTTATGGCAAAGTGCCATGAAGTCCGAAATGGATTCCATGTATACGAACCATGTTTGGATACTGGTTGATATACCATAAGGCATTGTGCCTATTAGTATTAAATGGGTCTTCAAAGAAGACAGACATGGATGGAAACATACAAATGTACGCAGCTAGGCTTGTACAGAAAGGTTATCGTCAACGACATAGTGTCGATTACGACGAAACTTTTTCACCTATTGCCATGATTAAATCCATTTGGATAATGCTTGCTATAACTGCATATTTCGTTTACGAAAATGGGCAGATGGACCCCAAAACCGCTTTCCTTAACGGAAGCCTTTTGGAGGATGTTTGTATGCAACATCCTGACGGTTTTGTGGTACCAAAACATACAAACAAGGTTTGCAAGTTAAATCAATCTATTTATGGATTGAAGCAAGCATTGAATTCTTGGAACCATCGTTTTGATGTAATCATAATGGTATATGATTTAATTCAAAACGAAGATGATTCTTCTGTATATAAGAGGGTTAGTGGGAGCGCACTGACAATCATTGTCCTGTATATTGATGATGTATTGATTCTTAGCAATAACATTCCCATAGTATAATCGGTGAAAGCTTGGCTTTTATAAAATTCTCCATGGTATACCTGGGAGAAGCAGGCTTTATTCTAGGAATAAAGATCCACTGCCATAGATCTAGAAAGATGCTGACACCCTCCCAGAGTTCGTACGTTTTGATATGTAAGCAACCTGATGTCTCATATGCTTTGAGCATATGCAGTCACAATTAGGCCCATCCAGGTGATGATCACTGGATTGAGTAAAGAACATCGTTAAATATCTTGGATGAACTAAGGATGCTTTCTGAGAATATGGGGAAATGAGAACTTGAGGTGACTGGGTATACCGCTGCAAGTTTCCAAACCGATAAAGACGACTGTAAGTCGCAATAAGGGTACATATTTAGTTTGAATAATGGAACAGTGAGCTGGAAATCTTCCAAGTAAGATAATGTTGTTGATTAAACAACAAGAGCGGAATATTGCTGCAGTTGAGGCAGCAAAAGAATCATTTTGGATCTATATAATCCTAATTGGATTAAGAGTAGTTCTGTTAGCAGCTGAGCTAGGCTACAACATAGGCTAAAGAACCGTAGTCTCATCAGTGATCCAAGTATGTACTTCGACTAATTCATCTGATTCGTAAGATCATACATCGTGGCGATGTGATGATCGAATAAATCGCATCAGATGATAACCTTGCAAATCCGCTGACGAAAGCTATTTCTCAGCAGAAGTTTTAGCGACCCGTACATAGTTCAGGTGTTAGACACTTGAGTGATTGGCTATAGGCCAAGTGGGAGATTGTTGGATAATTATGACCCATAGCATCACTATTTGTACATAACATGGTGTTGTTGTACAAATTAACTATGTGACAAAGGAAATTGCTATTTTATCATTTGTAATTGGATTACCTGGATATATAAATGATAAAAGTACATATGATTAGTACCAGATTCATAAGATATGAGACAATATAAATCCACGTAATTTTTAATCATTAAACATCCCTAGTCGTAGTATTATCGAGACTGGACATCGATAATGCGGAATAGGCTAGTATTACACTTGTGCGCGTTATGGAAGCTTAACGGCATAGTTCTCATATATTTGGGTATTGGATACTCATGCAAGTGTAATAGGAGGATCTGTTTACCGATGGTACGGAAACAGCTTTGCTCTGGATAGACCAATTGGAATCTCATTGGTAGTATGACTATGTGTCTATGGGAATCCGAATCAGGGTAGATGTATTTGGTCTTAACCTGAGACTTGCATCTCTAATACTTGCGACAATCAATATACTTTGGTTTTGGTTATACGGGGCTTTAACAGGTTCTGTGTACGCCTCTTCTGGGTATACTGAGAATCGTAGTGTATTGGGTGTGATGTCAAGATGGAAGTATCACTTCAGTCATATGAAGATGATGATCAAGTAGGGATACAAAACTGGTACTCTATAGTGCTATAGCCATCGGAAAGTATGACTAGGTCATGACTTTCCAATCATAAAGAGACTAGTTGCTAGTGATCCGATATATGCTTCGTACGGTGCAGACACAACTCCAGCCCCAGGCCTAGCATGTGATATTAGATACTGGATCGTAATATGCAATACTATGTATACTACGCCTGTCAAAGATCTTGTATTCCTTAAAAGAATATTTCTGGAGAATTGGGTAGGCACGGTGCTTTGCTAGAAACCAACCATGTCTTGTAAATCGATAAGAACGTGGTACCATGTACGCACGTATTCGGATAGTCTGATGATCATATTTACTGCCAACATATCCATGGATCTCTTGGGTCGCCTCCCAAAGATTTACCGATGACATTTGACTCGAACATAATTAATCTGGGATTAATTATGAGATAGAAAATTAATCTGGGATTAATCACGGTAATAATTAATCTGAGAATTAATTATCTGAGAAAGAATTAATCTGGGATTAATTGCGTCGAGAATTTATCTGGGATTAAATTCGTCGAGAGAGAGAAAGCGATTAATTTGGAATTAATCGGCAAAGTAAATTTAATAGTGAAATTGGATTTTACTATTTAATTTATTTAACTGGGTTAAAATAATATATTAATTGAAATTAGATTTCAACGCGGAATTAAAATTGGATTTTAATTCAAGCAAACGAATTAATTTAGAATTAATTCGTAAGCGACTTATGTAATAATATTGCGAGGCATTATTATTTAATTAAATTGGATTTAATCAAATCGCAACTGCAAATTCGTTTAATTCGGAATTAAATGAACCCGGGCCCGAGCGAAGTTGCGTGTTGGATTGTCCGACTTAAATTTGGAATTTGAAGTGGGGCCCACCAACTTACATCAATGTGTTTGACACTTAATAGAATTTGGTAATTGGTTGAGTAAAAGCTTGGGATTGCTTTTTCTACTCTCAAACCAAATCCTACACACCAACCTAATATATAAAGCCAAGTCAAACTTTGGAAGTGTTAGCTTGTTACTATTCACAACATCTTTTATCTTCTTCTTTAGCAAAACCGTGAGCTTCATTTCTCTCTAATGGAGTTTTGTTGCAAAATTCTTGTAAGCTAGCACTTTAAGGAGTCAAAGGAAGGTGATAGGGAGACTCACCCATGAGTTTGGAACAACTAAGAGGGCTTGGAGCTTCCATCATCCAAGAATAAGTTTTGAACTCAACCGATCAATGTAAGTCCTCCGCAACGTATTTTTGATTTTATTCACACACGAATCACGCTTAGAGATCCCGTGGCATGTCTAGGACACTAACAAATCCAACCTAGGATTAGATCACTAGGTAGCGGTGAAATATATTCTCAAGTATATTCGGAGAATGAGAAATTATATGCTTGTAAATACAAGTCACGATATGATTCTGAGAGGATATACTGACTCTGATTTTCAGACGGATGTCTATTCTAGGAAATCAACATCTGGATCAGTGTTCACCTTATTTGGTGGGGCTATAATATGGAGGAGCATAAAGCAATCTTGTATTACTGACTCCACCATGGAGGCTGAATATGTAGCAGCTTGTGAAGCAGCTAAGGAAGCAGTCTGGCTCCTTAAGTTCTTGGCAGATCTGGAAGTTATTCCAGATAAGGATAAACCACTGACACTTTATTGCGATAATAGTGGTGCAGTGGCGAACTCCGAAGAACCAATAAGCCACAAGAGAAGTAAGCATAATGAGAGGAAATGTCACCTCATCAGGGAGATAGTGCTGAGAGGAGATGTCGATGTCACACAGATTCCATCCGTAGACAATCTGGCTTATCCGTTTACAAAGACCTTATCGGCTAAAGTGTTTGAAGGTCACCTAAAGGGTTTAGGATTACATGATATGTCCCATTTGCTCTAGTCCAAGTGGGAGATTATTGGGATTTATGTCCTAGAGCTTCATGTATTGTAAACGGAATTGATTATTGTAATAATAATAAATGCATTATTCACTTTATCAAAGTTGTTTGATTTATATCGCATATTGTCCAATTGTCTTGTTTACCTTGATTACTCTTGTACCTTCAAACTTAGTGTATGTTTAATGTACAAGAGGATTTAAGTCTGGAGTTAGTAATCTAAATAGTCCATAGAGAGCAAATAAAGAGGGTACTTTGTCAGTGGTTTATCTATAGTTGTGGTCCATTATATACTTATATGGCGATCTTGATCCGGGACCGTTCATATAATGACATGGGAATATAGGCACCTTGTATGATGAGATCATATAGGACTGGATTCAGATAAATATGAAATTCTGTTAATATCCATTAACCAAAAAAATTCATTTTTTTCTAATAAATGGTCATACATGGATTCGACGAACTCCTGCATGACAGGCTATGTCCTTTGATTTACTATGGTGACTTTGGTGTTTCATTCATGGCCAATAATTACGTATTTTGGGGATATGATTTGGCGTGTAGCTGGGAATGTTTTACATAGATATGGAATTCACTTCTTCTTATAAGAAGCAGAAGAATATTTTTTTTAAGAGTTGATTCGGGACTTGAACAATTTGAGCGCTCAACTTTTCTATTACGAATAGAAAGTTTTATATTCATAATTGTTATGAATTAATTGTTCATTATATAATCAATGGTGCTTAAGAGACAAAATATTTAGAGGGGTTTAATGGACTTTTGACCCGGCTCTATTTATGAGATATTCGTGAATGGCTATATCCATATGTAATGACTATATCGATGGACACCGAAGTTGTTCGGTTTATTTTATCCATCTACGGTAACGGGAGTTCAACTTTGAGTTTTTAGTGGAATAACGCGGATTTAATAATTCGTAATATTTTATTAAAGAGTTTAATTAATATTTCAGAATTATTGGAGCTCGGAACCGTAGGTCCATTTGGCCCACGTGCTAGCTCGATTAACTATAGCAAACCTAATATAATTAAATTGTCTAATAATATGCTCACATTAAATTTATATATTATTAATGAGATTAATAATATTTATTGTCACAAATGAAAACTATGTTAAATTAGTTTAACTTAATGTTTTCTAGAATTCTTTGATTATGAGATAATCAAGTTAGTAATAATTATGAGATAATTACTACAACATAATTGAATGTAATTTAATCATTATTAAGATAGTGATTTTTATTTACCTTGGAGATAAAGCCACATGGCTTGCCATGCTCTCCAACTTATTATGTCTATTAGGTGGCATGTATACACCTATAGTTTTTTCATTAGCTAATTCATTTTTATGTTTTGGTATGGCCTCCACATTTATGTGATTGCCATTGAAAGAAAGCATTAGATGCTTAATGACAAAGTCCTTGTCTTTAGCTTATAATTTCTTATGCTTTGGTATGACATTCACATTTTTGGGTTGGCCATTGTACTAAAGTATTAGATGATTAATGAAAAGTTTAGTTGGCTTGTGTAAGAGAATATAATCTCTACCATTTCTCTCACTTCTAAGGTTAACATTTTTTACATTCATTCACACAAGTGCAAATGAGAGAAAATAGAGAGAGTTCAAGTATTCACAATTGTTGTGAGAGTGTTTGAAATTCCAAAAGCCAAACACCATTGTGACATCTTTATTCTCTAAATTTTTTAGAGTTTAATCTTTGTGAGTGAAGCCCACACTTCGGTTTGTTGGTTTCGAGCAATAGTTCGGACGATCGAGTGGTTGATCCAAGCGTTGGACATCAAATGATTGATTTCGGCTACTACAACAAAGGAAGAAGGCAAAGAAAATTTTAAGGATCCATACCGGAGCTGGTGCCTACACAAGCAACTTCCGCCGCGCTAAGGAAAGTCGTTTCCTACAATCTCGACCAGAAATTTTATTTGAGAATATACCGCAAGTAGTGACACCTTTCAAAATCGATTATAAGCTTTGTTGTAACTATGTGATTATTATATATTCTCATATTTTGACTAATATATACAGTACTAAACCTCATACAGTCTCGATCTAAACTAAATTAGATCGAATATGTATATAAAATACAAGAGTATCCCGGGTTTTTCGGAACAGTACGGGAAGGTTTCCGAATTAAAATTAAGGATTTGGAACGAGATGGTAATCAAAAATCAGAGTTTATGTGTTGGGAAATAGATTGGAATATTTTAAAGTGAAAAATTATCGCGTTGAAAAACGCGTGCTTTTGAGAATCGGTTACGCGATCTTTTATTTATATTGTTATACGCATAAAAGTTTCTTATTTTGGGTATAAAGATAGAAAACGAATTCTGATTGAGCTGATTCTTGAACTATCGGACTCATTTTTCCGAGACGAACAAATTTTATGTTGAACGCTTTTCGAAATTTGCATCAGAAGGACTTCAAAATATGAAATTTCTAGAAAGTTCTATGGTAGGGACCTAATTGTAAATTTTTGGGGGTCAGAATGTAATTTTTCGAAACTTCTCTATAAATAACCAAAATTTATTGTAATTTCCAAAATGGCATAAGTTTCACACCTCTCCAATTCGGCCCCCCCAAAATCAGAGTCATCGACTCTTCTTGCGCCGGCCACACTCTGACCACCATCGGCCGACGCACCACCACAGAAAGGACCGCCGGCTCGCTCCCACCCTCCAGCTGTCGGCGGTCGACCAAGGAACGCCAGAATCCGGTGAAACCAAGGTGGTTTAGGTACGTGAATGGGTTGTTTGATCCTGGCTCCTCGCTTCGTTTCACGACTCGAGCCACCCGCTAAATTGAAGCTCTCGGAGAGTACTACAAGATGGCAATGACGATTTTTCCGATCCGTACTCGGTTGCACGTGAAATAAGCGAAGAAGATTATGTGAACAGTAACTCATCGATGAACAGTAGCTTCGATCGAAATTTCATCGATTCCAGTGCGTTTGTGGGATCGTTTGGAGTCCGTATATGCCCTCGAAATCTCGGTAAGACCTCTCGGTAAAAATCAGTAAATTTCAAGTTTTATGTTAAATGTTCGGATGTATCCAGTAGCTTCGTAGAGTAAAATATTGATATAAATTGAATTAATTGAGTATTAGTATATTGAATATGAACATTAGGTAGAATGCAAGTGAAAACGGAACGAGTTTGAATGATCCGATAGAATATGTAAGTTTTCGGTAAAAGTGGATTTTTCGTATAAAGATGTGTTTTGGTTTTGATGATATTTATGAGTTATTTATGATATTACGAATATGTTTAGTTAAATTTGGGAAGGTTCGAAGGGTTCGGGACCCTTCTGTAGCATTTGCGGAAATTTTTTCGGAAGATTTTCCATGAACGCATAAACTGAGAATTTAGGTGATCTAGTGGCTTGGGATAGTTTGTAATGGTGTTTTAAGATTACCGAAAACTGAAAGTATTGAAATCAGACTTGATTTGGTTGTTTCAGAAAGATTCAGGATTTTATCGTAGTTTAGTCGAGAACTCCGTAATTCGTGTTTCTGACGGCATTTTGCCATTTGTTTTGACAGATGTGACTAGGACATGGGCTGCTCGTGAAGCCAGGTAAGTAACCCATGCGATGAGAACTCAAGTTGGTGAATTCATGTTGTATATATATATATATATATGATTGAAATGTTAATGGATGAAAGAAGATAGTTAAAAGGTGATTTTGGAGTAACGAGTTCGAGATTACATATGGTTAAGGTAATCGACCTCCACAGGTATGGATGTTTATGTTATTGTTTTGATACGAAATAAGATGAGGTTAATGTCTATAAGTATGTATTCATGTATGAACTTCAAATTGTATGCATAGGTATATATGAATGAGTATGCATATGTAACAGTATGTTTGTATAGGTAAACGAATAGGTATATGAATAAGTATCGGTACATGAATTTGAATATGTAAATGATGATAAACTATGGACAATTTGGGTATATAACGGTAAAGAGAATAAGTCTTGATTTCTGAATTTGCATTAGCACGTGTACATGTGCGTCATTGGGACAAGTTTGTTATTGATAAGTAAAGAATGTGAGGAATGTAAAGGTCATGGTATCAGAATTCGAAGTGACGAGTGTATTCATATGTTGATATATATATATATATATGCGAAAGCTCGCAGTTCAGGTGAAATCATAATTTTAAAACTTTTTTAAATTACCGAATAAATTATTCAATATCCAATATGAATAATTCATTCATATTTCACCTAAAAATATTTATTCGATATCAAATAACGAGATAAATAGTTTAGAAACATCGCGAAACTTTTACGAAAACATTTTTCCGTAAAATGGCATAAAACGTGTTTTTGACCGAACCGACTACCCAATGCACATGGGGGCTGCCCAGGTCAGCTCCAATAGTATTTGGGCAGCCATCGCCCGGTTGGCTCAAAAGTCACCCGGTAACACCGTTTTTCGCTGTTTTCGCATATTTCAACTCCGAAACAGTTTCCGGAAATTGTTCCAATACCCAAAAACACATCCAATATATTTATAAGACATAATTTTCATCACAATAAACCCAATTTTTCCAGATCTGATTTTGTAACAAATAATATCATTTTTCATCCTATAAATCCAATTTTCTCAACATTAATCACATTAATCACAACACCAATCCAAGCCACCACTAATGAAGCACCCAAGAATAATTATAGGCATTACAATAGTGGTCATAACACTCTAGAATGGTAACAGATTATCAAATGATCAAATTGAACAAATATTACAATAATATCATTCAATACTACTTCACACATGCACCAAGCCTTCTAATCCATCTTCCAAATCAAAAACACCCAAATTCTAAGAAATGAAGAAACCCTAGAATCTCTCTAGATGCTCAAGAATAAGAAACATGTTTTCTAAGCTTAGGGATATAAAGAATTACCTTTAATTCTCTTAATTCCTTAGGCTTTTTCTTGATTTTCTTCACTTTTCTTTCTTGAATCATCAAGCAAATTTGAGAGTATTTTAGAAGAAGGGTTTCGGCCATAGTAAGCAAGAAAAAGAAAAGAAAAAAAAATTTCACTTTAAAAAGCCAATTTGCCGACTTAAAGAAGGGTATTTTGGTCAATTTCCAATTTAATTAAATTAAATTAAAATCAAGCTTTATGTTAGCAAATCAAATTTGCACATCTTAAGCTTAATTAAAACATGCCACATGTAACCAATAATAATTAAACATTTTTCATAACAATTATGAAAAAGAATATCATTTAATTATTCAAATATTTAACATTTAAGTATCTAAATAATTAATTAATTTAATTATTATTATATATGTATTTTTATTTACATTAAATAACAAATACATATATTAATGGCATGTGTCAAAATCTCATTTGACAATTAATTAATATGTATCAAATCAAATTTTGTATCAAATACAAATACACATTAATTATTAATTGACCAAAATTTCCTAAAGCATGTGTTTTCGTTTAACCGTTTAAATGATTTGAATTAACTTATTTAATCCGATGAAATATTATGAATAATCGGTATTATTCATAAGGTGTTGCCCAAGAGCTCAACGAGTACACTTCATATTGTGGGACTCTTTAAGTTTAGGTTTATCCGTCACGAAATCCAATTTCGTGTCCATAATTCACCCACTCATGAATTATGATGACCACAGATAATCTCACTAAATTATGCAAGTCGAGGTCATTGCATACGTATAATCCATCCGTCACAGGCTATCCATATAATACCTGGGACGTAGATAAGAACGTCAAATCCTTATGGTATAATATAGTCGACTTTCAAATTTAACATCTCTAAATAACACTCGGAACTCGCTTCCGAAGTTATACCACGGACATGGATTTACTAAATCGCAAACACGTGTAGGATACCTATATTCTGTACACGGGACTGACGGATTCTATCTTGATACGCACTGGATATCATGAGCATCAATCCACACCCAATGAATAGGCGGAGGTCTGATTTAAATAGATCGGTGACGTGACTGCCATCAAAGTGTGGAGGATAACTTATATATCCATTGTGGTATCTCAAGTCGAAGGACCACTATGCTCGCTTAACTCGAGAAGATTCCTATTGACGTTGGTGTACCATCTATTAGGAAATCCTCAGTGAGTCGTTCAGTGTTTATCAAATAAACACCTACATGTCTATACAAGTCTTCCAAGACTGATGGTTCATTAGGATAAACTATCGGACCAAGTCACGATATACGAGATGTACTTGTCTCAGCGGATTGTACTAACTGACCCGTGTTAGTAAATCTTGACTATGAACTTTATTTAAGGATATACAACTTATAGTGACGCTTCCCAATGTCAATTACAAACTACGTTGTAACTGCGCACTACATTGTAAATCCTAAGGTCTTTGTCTAATATACATGTATCACTAAATTAGATTTAGTTTCAATCTAATCTTAATTAGATATCTAATCATAATTAGATCGAATATGTATATAAAAGACAAGAGATGCCACCATTAAATAAGTAATATTATGAAAAAATGCATTGTTCGTATTCATGAATCGGACATAAATACGATCTAGATTGGCACTCCGAGCACCAACCCTAACATTCATCTCATATCTATTCTAAAATAGGTAATGAGTCCCGTACGAGCATTGTATGTCTGAGTCAGCTCATTTGTATGTGTTGTCTTGATTGTGTGTTCTTGGATGCCTTGAGTGTTGTGTATGCTTGAGTATATGTGTATGTATGGTAGATCATGTGATATGTATGGATGGTGTATATGTGCTTGGAATGAAAAGAATGACATGTGAATCAGTGTGACCATAAGATGTTATAGAATGTATGTGCTAAGTTTGTATTGTATATAAGTATATTGTGAAAGAGACACGAATGTTAAATTATCATAAGGTTTTTGGTATTGAAAAAAGTTTATTAAGAGTTAAAGTAAGTTTGTTTTGGTATTGAAAATAGTTGTATATGAATAGAAGACAACTTGTTTGAGTTGCCAATTTGATGATATTTCAAAGGTGGATAATTGTGATAAAAGTATATATGTATGACTTCACGTTTCATGTGATTAAAATGTATTTGATATTAAATGATGTACTCTATGGTATTCATGTTTTGCTTTGTATGATTTGGATGTTAGCTATTAGATTAGTGCATATGTAGATATGTGAATATGAAAGCTTGACATGGGTTAAGTATAAAGGATAATAACAAGATAATAAAATCTGAACCCGTAACAATTTAGTAATTCCAATAAACTGCTGATATGTTTGATTTGTTTGATTGTTTAAAGTTTATACTTGACTTGTTTGTTATTATACTAGCATGGTTACTTATTGAGTTCTTATAACTCACACCAAACCAGTTTGCTGGTTTTGCAGGTTGGCTACCTGATCAGTCAACCATTTCAATTATGGAAGTCATGCTCGAGGCATGGATCCCCAAGCGGCAGTCACCCCCGCAAGTGTCCTGGTAAATATATTAGTAAATATTTTGATTGTTTATGGTGTAGTGGGCACAGATCCCTTGAATGTTGATAGATGGTGTGGGCGGAGCCCCTAGGATATGATTTTGATGAAATTTGTGTGGACATGAGGTCTTTTTATTTGTTTGAGGTATTCTTAGTTTCCCATTGATGCTGGACTGCGATTCAGGTTGTCCAGTTTTTAGGATACATCATGTCGAATTTTCGGTAAATTCAGAGGCTTATGGAGATGGGTCAATCCTGTCTCCTGCCGATAGCATCCTGCCTCTGGCGGGGTGTTACAAAGTGTTACCATTAAATGGGTAATATTATGAAAAATTGATTACTCGTACTCATGAATAGATCATAAATATGATATGAATTGGCACTTAAAGCACCAACTCTAATAATTATATTTTAGATCTGTCCTGAAATCTAGTTCTTTGTGTATATTTTCTGAAAATATTTTCTTTATGTTATTTATAAGACCATGGTGTACATTTACCAGAGTAGCACTCGTTCTGTCTTCGGAAATAGGGGTTGACAAAAAATAACCGAAGTTGAAAAATCAAATCAAATCGAAAAAACGGATCGAAATGATAATTTTTTTAATTTTAAAAAATAATTGTTTATTTTTTAAATTAAAAAAATGTTCGAATCAAACCGAATTGAATTAATTGAATAATATGATTTCTTGAATTTTTTAAGTCTAAATCATGTTTTTTTTAAATATTATATTTGTTATGTTATTAAATTTATTTGGTGTTTAATTATGATTAATCATGAAATTTTTATAATTTTTTTTTTGGTAATAATTCTTTTTATTTTCCTTACATTTTAAATAATTTAAATGATAATTGTATGTGAACAAAATTTTTTTTGCATAGTTGGTGATAGAAGAGTTATAATGTAAATATTTTTTGAATAAATATTAAATGCAATAAATATTATTAATTTTTTTTTATTATTATTATTGTAAAAAAAAATGGAAAAACTGAAATTAAAACGAACCGAACCAACATTAGAAATCATTTCAATTTTTTTAAAAGAGAATGTGAGAATTTGTGAAGAAAATGTGTATTAACATTTGCTTGAATTTAGAACTACAATAAGAGGCATTTATATAAGCATTATACAACTATCATATTAAATACATAACTACCATATTAAATATACAACTACACAATTATCAACTACTAACTACACAGCTAACAGAGAAAAACCGAACAGTTATTTTAAAAACCGAATATTATAATTTTTTTATGATTATATCGAAACGAACCGAACCGTGTCTACAAGTGAAGTGAGCATTTTCATCTGTCACTTTCTTGACTGTTGTCATTTAACTCTGGAGTAATTTCATGTCTTGTTTTTGTTTTTCTTGTTCTTTTCATCTGATACTATGTTTTCTTTTGACGTATGTAACTGATCATTCAAAGACTGACAGAGGCTGCTACTCAGGTTTTGCACTTAGAGTAAAGTCATTTCTTTGGATATACTAGTACTACAATTCATAATGTTGATACCCATGTATTTTTTTTTTATGCACTCACATGAGATCTCAAGAACACTCGAGACAGATAACTAATTAGGGTCTAAAATTTAATTTAAAAATAGGATTTTAAATCTTATAAAATTTCATTTTTTTATGTATAATTTTTATATTTTTTTACCATTTATCAATAAAAACCGATTTTAAAAACTAATTTAAGGCCCAAGACAATTGAGGACCGCCCTTACATACACTAGTCATAATTGATATACTATCTACAATGTAGTAATATTAATTCTGTTAGTGCATGCAAACTTAGTTGAAAGAGTTGCTTTGCTAGCCATTTCCGGGCTATTTATGGGACATTTCACTTTTTATTATTGTCATGAATTGATGTGTTAAAAATATGTATTTAAATTGATAATGAATGCTTCTTTTTTTCTATAGGTGAGAAGACGATTTCGGCATCTTGTTGTGCAATATTTTCTTTAAAGCTAGAAATTTTAGGTGATATTTTTAGCGCACTGCTTAATTGCAGCTGAAGCCTTTGGTTGTTGAGTCCTCTTAAAAGCCTTCAATTTTAGGTTCCACTTGTTAAAAATTAACCATCCCATAAATCGGTGTGATATCAAACCAAACAAAATTTTGAATTTCAAATCTATGGATGAGATTATATGTAAATTTAAATTAGATTTCATCATTGAATACGTCATAGTTCAAACCTCACTTAAGTTTTTAGTAATATTTAATATAAGAATCCATCCTTCAATTTTTTTTTTTTTTGCACGCTTGGACGTTGATGTTCTAATCCCTCGTGATTTTATTCCAACCTCTGAAGTCTTGATCGCGATTTTATTACCGCATATATCGTTCAAGTTATATAGTGATAATAAGTCGGATATCGTACCCACAATAACTTATTATTCCTTCTATAAATACTAAAACTAAACATAATTAACTTAAACTAAATAAATGATTAGAGAGAGATTTGTCTAATTTAATTAACTGAAAAACTAAATAAAAAAAAACAAAAATTTTTGGGACACCTTATGCAATAGAAGAATATATGGTTGTAACTTCACCTAAGCGCTCAAACAAAGAATGGTTGCATTTTTCATTCAATTGGATATTATTATGAAATATTAACTTAGAACGCTACTGACCGGCGTAAACACACACGTATAACGCAAGCGTACGTATCGTTCAAGTAGTATAAAAAGTATCGACCTCACGAGGACTTAATACCTAATCTATTAATTTTATGAGGTCAAATGATTACAAGTATCTAACAGGTTGATTGATTGATTTGAAATGGTGTGATGATTCTAAATTTAAAAACAAGTAAATAAAATTGCACAAAGGTAGGTTTAAGAAAATGCAATATTAAAAACTATCTATGGTTGTGAATCTTTCTAATATCTTTTAAAAGATGAAGTGGTTATTTCATGGTTGTGTAATAAATCGGTTTACTAACCTGGAACACTAAATTATGCAAAAGCCTCTGTCGATGGTCAGACGCAAATACCCAGTTTAACCCAATTGAACCATATGTCTATGTCAACCAAATTATCTGGATTAATTAAGTTTAAGTTCCAAATATGGCTACCCCCGCCCGACAGGTATATGTCTATCCTGTAAGGAAATCTATTAAAGGGTTATCTATCCTCAATGAAGATCGTGGGCTATTAAGGCTAAGGCTGAAACCTAAAATTCCTTCGTCAAGTTTATTTTAGATTTACCACATCAATCTTATTGGTGATCAGACAACAAGAAGCATTAAGCTTAAGACTTAATAAGTAAACCTCCAAACTATAAAATAACCCATTATAAACCGGTGATATTAGAATTCATCAACCTCATATAACTAACTTAGTTACGACACATAACTAGGGCTAGTAAAACTTAAATAAAATAAAAGACATAAAGTAAAATGCTGAAAAGTAAATTGCTGAAAAGTAAATGACGGAAAGTAAAATGCTGAAATAAATATCGAAAATTAAATGCTGAAAAGTAAATGGTGAAAGTAAATTGCTAAAAGTAAATTGCTGAAAAGTAAATACTGAAAGTAAATTGCTGAAAAGTAAATAAAGTGAAAGTACAATAAAAGAAAATGTTGAGGTAAAAGGATCTACTTTTATTACTTCTATTTTAGATATCTCCCCTAATATAATATATTAACTTTGCATGATAATTACCAACCAGCCATATAGGCGGTATCCAGATTCAGTCAAATTAATAATTAATTACCAACCGACCAATCAGGCGGTATCCAGTTTAGTCAGGTTAAAACCAATTTAAATAATTACCAACCGACCAATATGGCGGTATCCTCGTTAAGTCAGGTTTTAACTAGTTTATATATTATAATTAAGGGAGATTAATCTAAATATTAGTAATAAAAGTTTTACCTTTTACCCCAACAAATGGGAGTTACCTCCTCATTACTGAAAAGTAAAAACTGAAAATTAAAGAAAGAAAAGTATTGTGCGTAAAAGTAAATTGCGGAAAGTAAAAACTGAAAAGTAAAGAAAAGAAAGTGCGAAAGCGGAAATTAATTACTGAAAGCTGTAAATAACCAAACAAGATACAATCTTCTTAGTATCTTAAGGAATTCCTTAGAAGAAAATATGAATTTACAAATGAAATGGCTTGGTATTTATAGGCAAAATTTTACCTCCATCAAATCATCCACCAAATCCATTATTAATTGCTCCACTAATTGCTCCACCAAATCCATTATTAATTACTCCACTAATTGTTATCATGTTTGGTGGTGATTTGATAATTTTTATTATTTATTTATTTATTTATTTTTCTTTGAAAATGATTGAAAATGACTTTAATAATTACACGCAACACACTTCTGGATGGTTCATCAATTTCATGCATGAAATCTTCAGAATTTAAAATTATTTTGTCTTTCAAAGTTGTAGATCTTTGAGTCTTCTTTAATCTGGAACTTGAATCAGTATCGGAGTAAGAAGTATGTCCAAAATACGACAGATGCGTTAAACTGGAATTTCCAAAACTGCACTTCGTTTTAAAACGCCCTTTCAAGTTTCCAATCTCCAAAATTAATATATCAAGTCCAATTTTTGCCCTTATTTGACCCACATTTCGTCCTAAATGATTTCATTGTGTCCCAATATTATTTTATCGGCAAAATAAACTAAAACACATCAAAACGTTCATCAAACCCGAGAAACTAAACAAAATATTAAGTAAAAGGAGCGGTAAATTATTGATATATTTTCCGCTCATCACACCCCCAAACCTAACATTTTGCTAGTCCTCGAGCAAAACAACAAAATAAAATACAAGAAACAATTAAAATTAAACTAAGCCACTTTCGTAGGGATCACGGTTGCATTTAGCATATGCAACAAGCCTTTAAACCCCTAGGTGTCTCTAGTGGACGAGTTGTAGTCTCGTGAGGGTTTACAGTAATGATACCCATAAATATTTTACAAAAGTAAAAAGGTAGTGAAACTAATGCAACAAAAGCAAAAAGACAAGCGATAAGAGAATAACGAAGTTAGTGACTAATCTGGTGAAACTTCTACTCCAAGTTACTAGTTGTTTTCTTTATTTCTAAATTACTGAATAAGTAAATTCTCATATTATATTTATCATTCTCCATATACACAGCCGACAAAATATTAAACAACTCATTTTTTACCACAACAGTCACAAATGCAGTTGATAAGAGATTAATTTTTGTCCTAAAGTTTTATCAGAATTCACAACTTTTTGTAGCAATGAAATAATTTTTCTCATTTTTCTGATTTTTTTCTTTGATTTTTGATTTTTTTTTTATTTATATACAATACCTTCCGTCTATGTAGCGATTGTTGGGTCGGTGGCTCCCAAACCAGTTGGCTTTAGGGCACCAGGTGTTAAGACACCCCTACGGACTTAACTACTCAGACTTCAGATATATATTTTTGCTGCATCTTTGATCCATGTAGCGAGCTTTGGGCCAGTGACTCCCAAACCAGTTGGCTTTAGGGCACTAGGTGTTAAAACACCCTTACAGACTTAATAACTCGGATCTCAGACGTTTTTTTTTTTTCTTACTCCATCACTTTTTAAGATGCTTCCTCCAATTAAACTAGAGTACTGAATATTACAAACTTTTCAATTATAGCTCATGTCTGTATGTTACTATGCATGTTGATAATACCTACTAACTGAGCATATGAAGATTCATTTTAGTCAGTATTATGGAGAGAATTCACAAATTAAATAATTCAAAAGGAAATAAACAAAAATTAACTTGTTCCGAATTCGGTTTGAGATACGTCTCACGAGTGGAAACTCCTTACTCAGCTATCTCTTACCAATTTCACCTTTTTAGTCAAAATAAAAACACAAAAACGTAAAATATTTTTGTAATTTTTGAAAATTTTGCAATTTTTTTTTGTATTTTTCAAAAAAAATTGGACTAAAAATAAAAAAAGATATTGATCAACTAATTTCCTCCCCCAAACCTAAATGAGACATTGTCCCCCATGTCTTAAACCGTAGAAGAAGAGTTTAGAAGATAATACATGGTTAGCTGAAATTCTACATAAAATTAAAGGTTAAGATCCAGATTAATCCAACGCCTTTTACCACGATCGTCCTCGGACCAATTTATCTTTGAAATGGTATGGTCAATTTTTGGTTCATAGGCTAAGACTTGGTCAATTAGATCCGGAGCAGTTCTGGCAGTAAAGATGAGTTCTTTTAAAGGTTTTGACACGAACCCATTTCTCCGAGCATCATCAAGAAACACACAAAGAAAATCATAAAATCCATCAACGTTAAACAGCCCAATTGGTTTCTGGTGTATGTCAGGTTCGCCCAAGATAGCACTATAAAAATTTCCTCTAATGTGCC
>SKCR01053866.1:0-87110 GCA_019454045.1 Zanthoxylum bungeanum | reverse complement strand
GGTTTAAAAGTCAAACAAATAAAACCATTAATTCCCTCAACAACCACATCCCTCAATCACATCAAGTCAATCTTGTCAAGTCACATCACTCAAAGTGACAAGTGATTTGACGTTTGATGCGAATAACTTATTTAGAATAAGGTTCCATATAAATCTATTTTACAGATATCATATAGGATATGAACAGGGAAGAAACGAGGTTTCTCATTCCTGATAATTTGGGTATGCCAGGCATAACGTTTGGATGATACCAAACTAAGGACCCAAATTGTATAAGTGCCAATATAGGTTATCCAAGGGAAACCATAAGTATAGTACTTATAAATCTCACATGAGAACAATGTGATTGTTGCTCACCATGCGGTTTTTCCTGAGAGGAATACCGATATGCAGTGGTTAGTGGGAGGATAGTAATACTCGATGAAAATCGGATCGTAGTAAAGTAAAGTAATACTGTTCAGGCAAAGGTCTGTAATGGAACACAAATAGTTCATCTATGATGAATCTATACCATTAATCTTCAAATACACAAGAAACTCGTAGATCGGATAGAGTCAGAAAAACAGCCTAGGGTATGGGTTTCTGATCTAACCTCATAAAGATGTCAATCTTATGAAGGTACATCCACCGACTACGTTTCAAGGAAGTGATACAAGGTATCGACTCCCTATTATGGCAAAGTGCCATGAATCCAAAATGGATTCCATGTATAACAAATATTTTGGATGCTAGTTGTTGTACCACAAGGCATTGTGCCTATTGGTACTTTTAAACGTCTTCAAGGAAGACATACATGGAAGGCAACATACCAACGTACAAAGCTGGGCTTTTGACGGAAAGGTATCGTTATCAACATTGTGTTAATAACGGTTCAACCTTTTACCTGTTGCCATGGTAAATCCATTTTGGAGATGCTTGTTGATAACTGCATATTTCATTTATGAAATGTGTCAGTTGCAGATCAAAATCGCTTTCCTGAAAAGGAAACATTTTGGAGGATGCTTACAACATCCTGACGATTTTGTATAACCGACAAACAAGGTTTGCGGGTTATTCGATCCATATTTGGATTGAAGCAAGTATAAGGTTCTTGGAACTGACGTTTTGAAATAATCATAATAGTTTATGATTTGACTCAAAACGAAATAATTCTTGTGTATATAAGGAGGTTAGTGGGAGAGGGCACTGACAATGAAATTCCCATAAAACAACGGTGTGAAAGCTTGGCTTTCATAAGAAATTCTCCGTAGAATTCTGGGGAGTAACAACCTTTATTCAAGGAATAAAGATCTACTGGGCTAGATTTGGAGTTGTAACACTCTCTGAGAAATTGTACATTTAAAATGTACTTGTATTGGTGTCTCCTACGCTTTGAGCATATGGAGTCACAATCGGGTCAATCCAAGTGATAGTCACTGGATTGAAGATTAAGAATATCTGTTAGTATCTGAGAGAACTAAAGATGTTGTCTTAAACTATGGAGATGGAGAACTTGAAGTGACTGGGATCACTGCTGCACGTTTCCAAACCAGTAAATACTACGGTACTATAAAGTTTGAACATTGGGACAGTGAGCTGGAAATCTTCCGAGCAAGATAACTGTTGCCGAATTAACAACAAATGCGGATTATTGAAGCAGCTGAGGCAGCAATAGAAGCCATTTGGATCGATAATCAATCTAATTAGATTAGATATAGTTCTGTTAGCAGCTGAGCTAGGCGTCAGCACAGGCTAAAGAATTAAATGTCTCATCGACGATCCAGATATATACTTCTATATCATCTGATTCGTTCGGATCATACATTGTGTGGCGATGTGATGATCGTGTAAATCGCGTCAGACGATAATTAAGCAAATCCGCTGACGAAAACCTTTCCTCAGCAATTTGAGCGAATTGTACATAGTTCGGGTGTTAGACACTCGAGTGACTGGCTATGTGCCAAGTGGAGATTGTTGGATAATATGACCCATAGCGTCACTATTTGTACAGATCACGGTGTTGTTGTACAAATTAACTATGTGACAAGGAAATTGCACTCTCATCATTTGTGATTAAACACCAATAAATGTATAAATGAAGAGAGGTCCATATGATTAGTTCCTGGATTGAGATGATATGAGACAGTATCAATCCCCGAAGGATTAATAATTAAATATCCCTAGCCGGAGTATTATCGTGACAGGACATCGATAATGCGGAATAGGTTAGTATTGTACTTGTGCGTGTTGTGAGGGCACAACGGCATAGTTCTCATATATATAAGTATTGGATACTTATGCAAGTGCGATAGGAGGTCGTGTTTCACCGATGGTACGGGAAACAGCTTCGCTCTGGATAGACCCCTCGGAATCCCATTGGTATTATGACTATGTGTCTATGGGAGGCCGAAATCAAGGTAGGTGGTATAGTCTTAACCTGAGACTTGCATCGCTAATACTTGTGATAATCGGTAGACTTTGGTCTTAGTGGTACAGGGCTTTAACCGGTTCTGTGTACACCATTTCTGGGTTTATCAGAGAGTCGTAGTGTATTGGGTGTGATGTCAAGACGGAAGTATCACTTCATTTATATGGAGATGATGTCACGCTGGATACGGTACTAGTGCTCTTAAGTGTTGCGCAACCAATCGGGATATTGTGACCAGGTCATAAATATCCGATTATAGAGACTAGTTACTAGACATCCGACATGTGCTTCGGACGGGGCAGACACTTATCCAGCCCCAGCCCTAGCACGTGACTATCTGATACTGGGCCGACATACACAATACTACGGTGTACTACGCTTGATACAGATCTATATATTCCTGTAAGAATATTTCTGGAGAATTGGGTAGGCATGGCGCTTTGCTAGAAGCCAACCTTGTCTTGTAAATCGGTATAAACTTAGTACGAGGTACTTACGTGTTCGGACAGTCCGACGATCGTATTTACTGCCAACATATCCGGATATCTCATGGGTCGGTTCCTGAAGATTCACCGATGACGTATGACTCGCACTTTGATTAATCTGGGATTAATTAGAAGAGAGAGATAGAATTAATCTGGGATTAATTCGATGAGAGAGAAAATTAATCTGGGATTAATTGCGGAGATATTTTATCTGGGATAAAATATTAATTAAAGAGAGAGAACGATTAATTTGGAATTAATCGATAAAATAATATATTCGATATATTATAAGAAATTGGACTTTGACGCAGAATTAAAATTAGATTTTAATTCGGGCGAACGAATTAATTTAGAATTAATTTGTTAGCGACGTGAATAGTGAATTCGCTAGGCGTAATCATTTAATTACGACGCGGCGGAAAATTCGTTAATTTGGAATTAGCGAACCCGAGCCCGAGAGTGATTGCGAGTGCATTCGCATTTCGAATTCGAGTGCGGCACGCGAGTCACATCAAGCGTCAAATCGTTTGTCACATCATGCGTCAAATCAATTGTCACTTTGAGTGATGTGACTTGACAACATGTCACTTTATTAAAGTGATGTGATGTGACTTAAAGTAAAAAGTAGAAATGATGGAAAGCTTTATTGCTTTTTATTTTTGACTTTTGAATTAAAGTAATATATATATGTTTTATTTAATTTACTTGGTAAATGTAATAAACATATATATTAAATCTTTTCTCTCTCTCACATGCAAGATACGGTTTCCTCTTTTCCCTCTCTTTTCTTTCCCCTCTCTTCTCACGGCTTCACTGCCGATTTCTTCTTGATTTTTTCTGGTTTCACCGAAATTTTTGAGAAGCAAATTGAAGAAGACTTAGTGCTAGCACACCATGAGTGATACATAGGTGATAGGGAAGTGTCTTCATGAGCTTGGATTTAATTTTGGAGCTTGAAGCTTTGAGCTTCCATGGAGTCCTTCAATGGCCGAATGAACGAGAAGCAAAACAGCCCCTACCGTGCACTCCACTGCAGTTCCAGAAGCCATTGCCGAGCTTGGAGGGAGGCAAAAACGCATCTCCTTCGTTGCATCTCAAACCGTTCAATGTGAGTTATGTTTCCGCCTTACTCCTTTGATGTGTTCATACTCGATTTTTATGCATGTTTGATGATCTTTGGGACTTGTTTTAAACTCCAACATATCCTATACACAAATATATGAGAACTATGTCGTTATGCTCCCATAACACGCACAAGTGTAATACTAGTCTATTCTGCATTATCGATGTCTAGTCTCGATAATACTACGACTAGGGATATTTAATGATTAAACCTTCATGGATTGATACTGTCTCATATCTTATCAATCCGAAAGTAATCATATGGACCTTTCATCATTTATACATCTTGGTAATCTAATTACAAATGATAAAAGAGCAATTTTCTTTGTCACATAGTTAATTTGTACAACAACACCATGATCTGTACAAATAGTGATGATATAGGTCATAATTGTCCAACAGTTTGACCCATATTGACCAAAGTCCATGCCTTAAGAAATTAATTGAAAGCCCATTGGACTTTAATTAAATGACATTGGATGTTAATTGGGCTTTAAGACCCATTTAGATTAGATTTGGAATCTAAGTCGTAAAGGTGCATTAAAAAGTGTAGTTATTTAATTTAGAATTAGATATAGAATTAGTATTGAGTACGAATTAAATTAGATTTAAATTTTAGTTCGATATAATTCAACAATTCGTACATCAAGTACTTATTTTCAAATGAGTTGGACTTGCGCAAATCAAATCGTTGTTTGAACATTGGATGATCACTTTATTCAAAGATTAATTCATTGGATTACATTGATTGAATAACAAGCTTTGTGTGAATTCATGGATGTGTTGAATGAATAATGTATATCGGATGGATATTAGAAGGAAAGGGCAATTTTGGAAATTGTTGTAAATTTAGAATTTATTAAATTGGACCTGCGTGTCCAGCCTTATCTCTCTCGATTCTTTGTAATTCTCTTCTCACCTAATTCCCATCAATGTTAATGAGGTTTCTTTAATCGTATTATGTAATTGGGTAGAAGTAAGAATAGTGCTAGCCGGGGAGAGGAAAGTGAGTGATTTATTCTAGGAACAATCTGTGAGATATCCAACCGCATATCATTATTAATTTATTTTAGCGCCTTATTATGCTTTTAGAATGCATGCTTAAGGGTGTATGATGAGACCTAACAAAGATAATAAATCGGTTGCCAATTTACGCGAAAAACCCTCAACAAATATTAACTGTTTTCCTTCCATTGAGTGATTCTTACTCAAGATCCAAGATTGGCACTGGTTTGTTGGCCAAAGTCAAGACCATTGTCCATCGCGGATGTGTTTGAATCATGAATGCTTTGTTCCATATCGAATGTTTTTTCAAAGTTGTGATTTGTTTGCCAAAGTCAAGATCACTTCTTGTCCATCGACATCGATTACAAAGCTTTCCAAAGTCAATGGGTTCCACTTAACTGGAATCATGAAGCTTGTTGTGCCAAAGCCAAGGCTTAGTTGATTCAGAGGAAAAAGGTTAGGAAAATATATTGGATATATTGGCATATATATTGTATATATGTTTCGGACTTGGAGGTCCATCTACCGGATCTAGGAATTGGATGAGATCCAATTGATCTTAGAGATCTACCTAGTTAAATATCATACAGCTTGTTGGCCAAAGTCAAGGTTGTGTGTTATTTAACGGGATCCTAGCCCACTAGGAAACTAGGTTTCCCGAGTACTCAACAGAGGGTTAGAGGCTCGCGAAAAATAGTGGGAGGCTAGTATTGAAATTGCAATTTCGTTCAAATACTTAGCTTTACGCGCTTTCAAATTATTTCGTCAATTATTTTTATTAGTTGGACTAATATATTATTATTTTTCTTGTAACAGTTAGACTGTACCCATACATCGTTAATCGAATAGTTGGACTATTGCGGTTAAGATGACAGGAAAGTTAAGCATTATGGATATTGTCATGGGCGATAATGTCTTTAATGGCATAAACTTTCAAGACTGGGATATGAATCTCAGAATTGTTCTGGGTTCCGAGATGTTGCTCTACACTATAGAGAGACCTCTTGGGTCTAAGCCCTGACCTGATCAGTTGCTTGAGCTAGAGCTTCGTAAGACTCATAACGATGACAACGTGACCGCTCAATCGGTAATGCTTGATGCTATGACTCCGCAATTCCGTCATCAAAACAAGGGATTGGATCCCTATAAGATGATGGCGAAGTTGCATGATCTTCATCGATCTTATCTTAGATCGGAAAGATATGAGTTACAGAAGAAGCTCTTCCGCGCTCGCATGTTAGAGGGTACCTCTGTTGAGCACCATGTGTCAAGATGATTGCTAAAATTGAGCAGATCGGACAGATGGGCATCATCTTCGAGGCTGAGACTTCAGTAGATTTGATCCTACAGTCTCTCCCCGACACTTCAAGTGGGTTCATCATGAACTACACCATGTTGAACCAAGACCAAACTATTGGAGATTTGATGTCCACATTGCGCGAAGCAGAAAAAAAGCTCCTTAAGGGTAAAAAGCGTGGGGCTCACTTTGCTTCAACATCTCAGACTCCGAGGGCTTGGCCCAAGGCGACTGGAGGTGTCAATAAGAAGAAGCATAAGAAGAAGGGCAAGGCAAAATCGTCAAAGGGTTCTGGGAAACCTAAAGAAAAATCCCAAGATGTATGTGTGCAGTGCGGGAAGTGGGGTCATTGGAAACATGACTGCCGCGAGTACAAGTCACACATGAAGGAAATCAAAGCGGGAAAGGCACCGGCTTCAATATGTTTGTTATAGAAATAAACATTTCTACTACTAGTTTTAAAAATTGGATTTTTTATTCTGGTTGTGGAACTTATATATGTACTGATGTGCAGGATCTGCAGATTAGCAGGAGACTGGCCTCAGAATAGATTGACCTCCGCGTTGGAAATGGGACACGAGTCGCCGTTTTGGTCTTTGGCACTTTTTGTTTTGGAACTGCCCTCGGGACATGTACTTAAACTATCAGACTGTTATTATGTACCTAGTTTGACTAGGAATATTATTTCTGTATCTATGTTAACCCAATGTGGGTATACTTTTGCATTCAGAAACACTGGGTCTTTTATGTATAAATATGATATGGAAATTTGCACTGCTGATGTAAATAATGGTCTTTATATTTTGAATATGAATCAATCTCAAACATATAATGTAACAAACAAAAGGCTTAAAGTAAGTAACAAATATGAAACTTATATGTGGCATTGTCGTCTAGGACATATAAACAAGACACGTATATCCACACTTTCGAAGAGTGGGTACTTGGACGGATTTGATCCAAATTCATATGACGTCTGCGAATCTTGTTTATTAGGCAAAATGCCTAAAACACATTTTAGCGGAAAGGGGTACGCGCCACTGAACTGTTAGCCCTCGTTCATAGTGACGTATGTGGGCCCATGTCTAGCCAGGCTAGAGGTGGATATGAATACTTCGCAACCTTTACGGATGATGCATCACGTTATGGTTATGTGTATCTTATGAGACACAAGTCGGAAACTTTTAAAAAATTCAAAGAGTTTCGACACGAAGTAGAAAAACCGACCGGTAAAAGTATTAAGACATTACGGTCGGACCGTGGTGGCGAATACTTAAGAAATGAGTTTCTTGATTACTTGAAAGAATATGATATTCTTTCACAGTGGACTCCTCCCGGAACACCACAATTGAACGGTGTGTCCGAACAGAGAAACCGAATTTTGTTAGACATGGTAAGGTCTATGATGAGTTGCACAGAGCTACCTATTTCCTTCTGGGGATATGCATTGAACAGTGCAAGACTTATTTTGAATAAGGTTTCGTCAAAGTCTGTTCAACAGACTCCGTATGAAATATGGACAGGAAAGAAACTGGGATTCTCATTCCTGAAGATTTGGGGTTGCTGGGCATACATTAAACATTTGGAATGTACCAAACTTGAACCCAAATCGGATAAATGCCTATCCATAGGATATCCTAGGGAAACCAAAGGATATTACTTCTATCACCCATAAGAGATCAAAGTATTTATTGCTCTACATGCGGTTTTCCTTGAGAAAGAATTCCTAAATGTTGTGGTTGGTGGGAGGAAAGTAGAACTCGATGAAAATCGGAGTGATACTGTTTCTGGCACAGAATCCTTAACGAAACATGAACAGTCCATCATTGATGAGACTGTACCACAATCTTCGAATACACAAGAACCGCGTAGGTCGGAGAGAGTCATAAAATAACCTGAGAGGTATGGGTTTCTGATCTCACTTCATGTGGATATTAATCTTATTGAGGAAGACGAGTCGGCTACGTATGAGGAAGCGATACATGGTATCGACTCCGGTTTATGGCAAGATGCCATGAATTCCAAAATGGATTCCATGTACACCAACCAAGTTTGGACACTGGTTGATGCACAAGAATGCGTAAAGCCTATTGGTTGCAAATGGGTCTTCAAGAAGAAGACTAACATGGATGGCAACGTATAAACGTATAAAGCTAGGATTGTAGCGAAAGGGTATCATCAACGACATGGTGTCGATTACGATGAAACTTTTTCACCCATTGCCATGATTAAATCCATTAGGATAATACTTGCTATTGCTGCATATTTCGATTACGAGATATGGCAGATGGACGTCAAAATCGCTTTCCTTAAAGGAAACCTTTTGGAGGATGTTTATATGCAACAACCTGACGGTTTTATCGTACCAAGACTTGCAAACAAGGTTTGTAAGTTAAATCGATCCATTTATGGATTGAAGCAAGAGTCACGTTCTTGGAACCAACGTTTTGATGAGATCATAAAAGAATATGATTTTGTTCAAAACGAGGATGATCATTGTGTATATAAGAAGGTTAGTGGGAGCGCACTAACATTCATTGTCATTTACGTTGATGATGTATTGCTTAATGGCAATGACATTCCCATGTTAACATCGGTGAAAACTTGGCTTTCATTAAAATTCTCCATGAATGATCTGGGAGAAGCAACCTTTATTCTAGGAATAAAGATCTACCGGGATAGATCTAGAAAGTTGCTTGGACTCTCCCAGAGCACGTACATTGAAAAAGTGTTGAAGAGATTCAACATGGATCAGTCCAAGAGGGGACTGTTTCCAGTGTCACATGGTGTCACTCTATCTAAGGACATGTGTCCTAAAACTCAAGATGAGAGAGACAACATGAGTCGGATACCATTCGCCTCGACAGTCGGATCGATTATGTATGCCATGATATGTACACGACCTGATGTCTCATATGTTTTGAGCATGTGTAGTCGCTATCAGGTCGATCCAGGTGAAGGTCACTGGATGGCGGTTAAGAATATCCTTAAGTATCTTAGATGAACTAAGGATGCTTTCTTAATCTATGGAGATGGAGAACTTGAGGTAACTGGGTATACCGATGCAAGTTTCCAAACCGATAAAGATGCTGTAAGTCGCAATCCAGGTACGTATTTTGTTTAAACAACGGAGTAGTAAGCTGGAAATCTTCCAAGTAACAGACTGTTACCGATTCAACAACAGAAGTGGAGTATATTGCTACAACTAAAGTAGTAAAAGAGGCAGTTTGGATCCATAAATTCCTAATTGGATTAGGAGTAGTTCTGTTAGCAGCTGAGCCCGTTCCATTGTATTGTGACAATAACGGTGCTATAGCATAGGCTAAGGAATCGCGGTCTCATCAACGATCCAATCATGTTCTTCGATGTTTCCATCTGATTCGTGAGATCATACATCATGGCGATGTGAAGATCGAGAAGGTCGCATCAGAGGACAACATTGCAGATCCACTGACGAAAGCTATTCCTTAGTAAAAGTTTGAGTGACATGTACATAGTTCAGGTATTAGATGCTTGAGTGACTGGCTATAGGCCAAGTGGGAGATTGTTAGACAATTATGACCCATATCGTCACTATTTATAAAAGACATTGTGGTTTTTGTACAAATTAACTATGTAGCAATGGAAATTGCATTTTATCATTTTGTAATTTGATTACTTAAATATATAAATGATAAAAGTCCTTATGATTAGTTCCGAATTATAAGATATGAGACAGTATCAATCCATAAAGGTTTAATCATTAATATCCCTAGTCGTAGTATTATCGAGAATGGACATCGATAATGCGGAATAGACTAGTATTGCACTTGTGCGTGTTATGGAAGCGTAACATCATAGTTCTCATATATTTAAGTATTGGATACTTATGCAAGTGTGATATGAGGTTGTGTTTACCGATGGTACGGAAACAGCTTCGCTCTGGATAGACCCCGCGGAATCCCATTGCTAGTATGACTATATGTCTATGGGAATCTGATGAGTGGTATTTCTATCACTATTTCCCACTCATTTAACCTAATATTTTGTATAGTTTCTTGAGTTTTGTGAATATTTTGATGTGTTTTGTGTTATTTTGTAGATAAATAAAGTTTCAGCACATTCTGGAGGTGATTTGGACCAAAACAGTGAAAATTGGAAAAATGGCATTTTGGTAATTTGGGCGCGTCACGACGCGCAAGACCTTGGCGTCGCGACGCCTAACGTGCGCCGGGTCAATGGGTCAGAATTTGAGAAGTTTGAGTTTGCTAACGTGCGCCGTGACACCTGTCACCATCACAGTCGATATGCTAACGTAAGCCGTGCCACGTGTCATCATCCTACGGTGCCGAAAATTACTATTTCCACGTGTGCCATGTGTCATCCTACATGTCGCCACGTCATCCGGTCAATGAGTCAACTCTGCCACGCGTCTTACCACGTCATCATCCACGTCAGCTGGTCAACCGAGTCAACATGCCACGTCATCATCAGCCAATCACAGCGTGACACATGTCATCATCCTACGGTGCCGACAATTGATCTCAGCCCCCTTGCCATGTCAGCGCCACATCTTCGCCATGTCAGCATAATAATTGAGCTCTTAGCCACCTCGCCACGTGTCGCCTTATCTTCTTATCCGAATTTCCACGTGTCAAGCCTTCAGCATGCCACGCCAAAAAGTGCTGGCGTAGCGACGCTGGAAACCCACCGAGGCCTATAAGTTGAGCTCGAGATTTCAGTTTTAGTTGCACCATTCTCTCCCATTTCTTTGATGTAAATAGGGAGTCCTTCTCTCTCTAAGTTTCTTTTAATTTTAGTTTTATAATTAATTTTAATTACCAACTGTAATAATAGTAATTTACTTTCTTTACCTTTTACAGTTTTTACTATTCACCATGAGGAGGTAACTTCCCCAGCTAGGGTGAAAGGTAATTCTTTTACTATTACTATTTAGATTAATCTCCCTTAAAAATAATATATTAACTATTTAAAATTTGACTTAAAAAGGATACCGTTATATTGGTCGGTTGATAATTTAATTTTAATCTGGTTTAAAATTAACTAATCAAGGATACCGCCAGATTCGTCGGTTGGTAATTTAATTTTGGTTCCGCATTTATGGTTGGTTTATGGACAAATATTACCGCCTTAATGGCTGGTTGGACTTAATTTGACTTAATCAGGATACCGCCAGATTGGTCGGTTGGTAATATTATCACAAGTTTATATATTATTTTATGGGAGATATCTAAATTAGTAGTAGTAAAAGTAATTCCTTTTACCTTAGCATTTTATTTTATTGTAATTTACTTTTCAGTATTTACTTTATCGTATTTTTACTTGATGTCTTTTATTTTCAAGTTTTTACTAGCCCTAGTTATGTATTGTAACTAAATTATTTATCTGGGGTTGTGATGACTTTTAATATCACCGGTTTATAAGGGGTTAAATTAAGTTTGTGTAATATAAAGATTTATTTATTGAGTCTTAATCTTAATGCTTTTTATTAATTGGCTACTAATAAAATTGACTAGGTAAACTTAAAATGAACTAGACATAGGGATTTTAAGTTTAAGACCTCAGACTCAATAGCCCACGATCTTCCTTGAGGATATATAACCCTTTAATAGATTTCCTTACAGGATAGGAATATACCTGTCGGGCGGGGGTAGCTTTAATTGGAACTTAATCTTAATGAATCTAGGTAATTTGGTTGACAGAGACATATGGTTCAATTGGATTATACTAGGTATTTGTAATTGCCCTTCGGGAGAGACTTTTACATAATTTAGTGTTCCAGGTTAATAAATCAATATATTACCCAACTTTAAGATAACCACTTCATCTTTAAAATGATATTAAAAGAAATAACAACCCTAGATAGTTTTTAATATTAAATTTTCTTAAAACCTACTTTCAACACTCTTATTTACTTGCTTTTAAATTTAGAATTGTCACCATTTCAAATCAATCAATCAATCCGTTAGATACTAGTAATCATTTGACTTCATAAAATTAATAGTTTAGATATTAAGTCCTCGTGGGATCGATACTTTTTATACTACTTGAACGATACGTACGCTTGCGTTATACGTGTGTGTTTACGCCGGTCAAGTTTTTGGCACCGTTGCCGGGGACTTATTTATCTTTCACTTTTAGTTTTAAGGTTAGATACCTTTACTTGTATCTAATTTTATTTTTTACTTATTGTTTTTGTTTTCTTGTGTTTCAGGTTCTCAAAAACTTCATGAGACGAACCAGAAGTTTTGAACTTCGACCGCTTGACCCGGAAATTGAAAGAACTATCAGACCACCTGTTTTCCCATACTCCTTGAAGGACAGAGCTAAAGCTTGGCTACATTCACTACCAGCAGGTTCTATCACAACTTGGAACACTTTAGCCACCAAATTTCTTGCAAAGTATTTTCCACCAGCCAGAACTGCAAAACTGAGGAATGACATCACATCCTTTGTACAACAAGACTCTGAAACTCTCTACGAAGCTTGGGAAAGGTATAAAGATTTGCTCCGGAAATGTCCTCAACATGAGATTCCAAAATGGCTTCAAGTCCAAACATTCTATAATGGCTTTCTGGAATAATGAGAGCCACAATAGATGCTGCTGCTGGAGGAGCTTTAATGGCAAAAGGAGAAGATCAAGCCTGGGACCTAATCGAAGAAATGGCCAACAATAATTCCTTGTGGCCAACAGAAAGGAGCATGATCGAAAGAATTGCAGGAATTTATGAAAGTGGAGCCAATACAGCAGTCAACACCAAGTTAGATCAGATATGCAAATTCATGGAAACTCTTACCACTGGATCCACAAGTTCACCATATGGAGGAACACAAGAGTCGAACCAACTTGAATAGACGGTGAATTTTGTCAATAATTTCAACAGATAGGTGAACAATCCATATTCCAACACCTACAACCCAGGGTGGATGAATCATCCTAATTTTTCATGGAGCAACAATTCAGGCCAACGGCGTAACTATCCACCACCTGGATTCCAACAACAGAACAAAGGCCTGGAGCAGGCAAATGAACCAGGAATAGCAAAAGTGCTGGCTCAGTTAAAAAAGTACGATGCTATCTTTCAGAGCCAATCAGCTTCCATCAAAGCACTGGAGAATCAAATCGGACAATTGGCCAATGCTCAGAGTTACAGACCACCAGGTAATCTTCCCAGCAACACAGAACCCAATCCAAGGAACCGAGGAAAGGAGCAATGTCAAGCCATTACTTTGAAAAGCGGTACTGAAATCAACAAAGATGTTGGAATCAAGATGTCCCAAGAAGAAGTTCCAAAAGAAGTTGAGAAACAGATGGAGGAAAAAGAAGCAAAGGAAAAAGAACCAGAAAGAATCATTCCACCTCCACCTTTTCCTCAGTGTCTTTAGAAAAACAAATTGGACAAGCAGTTTGCTCGATTCCTGGAGGTTTTCAAAAAGCTGCACATCAACATCCCATTTGCAGAAGCTTTGGAAGAAATGCCTAGTTATGTCAAATTCATGAAAGACATTCTTTCACAAAAACGGAGATTGGGAGACTACGAAACAGTAGCATTAACGGAAGAATGCAGCGCCATTATTCAGAGGAAACTTCCCCCGAAGTTGAAAGATCCTGGCAGTTTCACAGTTCCATGCACCATTGGAGAACATTAGATCGGTAAGGCTTTATGTGATTTAGGTGCTAGTGTTAACTTGATGCCTTTTTCTATTTACAGGAAACTGCAGATTGGAGAAGCAATGCCTACCTCAGTTTCATTGCAACTTGCTGACTGAACACTTGCATTTCCAAAAGGTGTTGTTGAAGATGTGCTGGTGAAAGTAGACAAACTAATTCTCCCAGCAGATTTCATCATCCTTGACATGGAAGAAGACAAATAAATACCTATCATTCTTGGGAGACCATTCTTGACTACAGGTAAAACTGTGATTGATGTGCAAAAAGGAGAACTGACCATGAAAGTGCAGGACCAAGAAGTGACCTTTAATGTTTTCGAAGCCATGAAATTCCCGAGCAATGAAAAGGAAGAAGAATGCTTCAGAGTTGATGTTGTTGAAAGTATCATTCAAAATACTGAGCCAAATCCCACAGATACACTTGAAGCTTGCATCACCAACATGATTGACAGCGAGCTAGATGCTGAAATCCTGGAATGTATAAACTACCTTGACAAACCATTCCGATTCAAAGAAACACCACCAGTTGAAAGTTTGGAACTGCCAAAGAAAGATCGAATCAAGCCTTCGATTGAAGAACCACCACAGTTGGAGCTGAAGTTACTTCCGAGCCATCTCAGGTAAGCATTTCTTGGAAACTCTTCTGAATTACTTGTTATTATTTCTTCTTCACTAACATTGGAGCAGGAAGAAAAGTTGCTGAGAGTGTTACGAGAGCACAAGAAAGCCATTGGCTGGACTATAGCAGACATTCGAGGCATTAGTCCATCATTTTGCATGCACAAGATCCTGATGAATGATAAGTACAAACCCACAGTGGAACATAAATGGAGACTCAATCCAATAATGAAGGAAGTCGTGAAGAAAGAGATCATCAAATGGTTAGATGCTGGCATCATTTACCCCATCTCAGACAGCAGTTGGGTGAGTCCTATGCAGTTTGTACCAAAGAAAGGAGGGATTACTGTGATTACAAATGAAAAGAATGAGGTAATTGTTGAGTTTCAATCAAGTCCCAAGATCATAAATCATGCATAAAAACGAGTGAATACATGTCAAAGGAGGTGCGGAATAAACTCACATTGATCGGTTGGATGCTACGAAGACCAAAAACGCACTGCATGTCTCTGCTCGGCAGTGAGCTGCGCACAGGTGGACTGCTCGGCGTTGGTGGTGGTGGTCTCCTCCATGTTCGGCCATTGATGACCTCCATTGAAGCTCCAAGCTTCAAGCTTTTCCATGCTCATGAAGACACTTCCCTATCACCTTGGTATGCCTCCTAGAGTGTGCTAGCACTTGATTTTGCAACTAAAATCGTCACCTTCATCTCACTGCTTCTCGTTTTCAATCGGAAAAAACCAGAAGAAAAGAATGGCTCAAAGCCGTATGTGTGAAGGAGGGAAAAGAGAGGGAGAGGAAGAGATGCGTAAAAGAGAAGAGTGGAGAGAGAGAGAAAAAGAAATGTAATTAGGTTTTTATATTTTCTAAAATTAATTAAAAAACCATTTACATTTCTTTTAACTTTCCATTTGATTTGACGCTTGATGTGACTTGCGATTTGACGCACGATTTGACTTGCGTGCCACACTCGAATTCGAAATGTGAATGCGCTCGCAAATAATCCCGGGCTCGGGTTCGTTAATTCCAAATTAACGAATTTTCCGTCGCGTCGTAATTAAATGATTACGCCTAGCGAAATCACTATTCACGTCGCTAACGAATTAATTCTAAATTAATTCGTTCGCCCGAATTAAAATCCAATTTTAATTTCGCGTCGAAATCCAGTTTCGATTAATATATCGAATATATTAATTTTACCGATTAATTCCAAATTAATCGTTCTCTCTCTTTAACGATATTTTATCCTAGATAAAATATCTCCGTAATTAATCCCAGATTAATTTTCTCTCTCTTCCAATTAATCCCAGATTAATTAAAGTGCGAGTCATACGTCATCGGTGAATCTTCAGGAACCGACCCATGAGATCTCCGGATATGTTGGCAGTAAATACGGTCGTCGGACTATCCGAACACGTAAGTATCGCGTACTACGTTTATACCAATTTACAAGACAAGGTTGGCCTCTAGCAAAGCGCCATGCCTACCCAATTCTCCAGAAATATTCTAACAGGAATATATAGATCTGTATCAAGCGTAGTATACCGTAGTATTGTGTATATCGGCCCAGTATCGGATAGTCAGGTGCTAGGGCTAGGTCTGGATAAGTGTCTGCCCCGTCCGAAGCACATGTCGGATGTCTGGTAACTAGTCTCTATAATCGGATATACATGACCTTGTCATAATATCCCGATGGCCGGCCAGCACTTAAGAGCACTAATACCGTATCCTGCGTGACATCATCTCCACTATGACTGAAGTGATACTTCCGTCTCGACATCACACCCAATACACTACGACTCTCTGATAAACCCAGAAGCGGCGTATGCAGAACCGGTTAAAGCCCTGTACCACCAAGACTAAAGTCTACCGATTATCGCAAGTATTAACGATGCAAGTCTCAGGTTAAGACCATATACACCTACCTTGATTTCGGCCTCCCATAGACACATAGTCATAATACCAATGGGATTCCGAGGGGTCTATCCAGAGCGAAGCTGTTTCCCGTACCATCGGTGAAACACAACCTCCTATTGCACTTGCATAAGTATCCAATACTTAAATATATGAGAACTATGACGTTGTGCCCTCACAACGCGCACAAGTGCAATACTAGCCTATTCCGCATTATCGATGTCATGTCTCGATAATACTCCGGCTAGGGATATTTAATGATTAATCCTTCGTGGACTGATACTGTCTCATATCATTCTCAATCCAGGAACTAATCATATGGACCTCTCTTCATTTATACATATGTAGTGATCTAATCACAAATAATGAGAGTGCAATTTCCTTGTCACATAGTTAATTTGTACAACAACACCGTGATCTGTACAAATAGTGACGCTATGGGTCATATTATCCAACAATCTCCCACTTGGCACATAGCCAGTCACTCGAGTGTCTAACACCCGAACTATGTACGGTTCGCTCAAATTGCTGAGGAAAGGGTTTCGTCAGCGGATTTGCGTAATTATCTTTTGACGCGATTTATACGATCATCACATCGCCACGATGTATGATCCGAACGAATCAGATGAATATAGAAGTATATATCTGGATCGTCGATGAGACCTTTAATTCCTTAGCCTGTGCTGACGCCTAGCTCAGCTGCTAAAAGAACTATATCTAATCTAATTAGATTTATTATCGATCCAAATGGCTTCTATTGCTGCCTCAGCTGCAGCAATAATCCGCATTTGTTCTTAATTCGGTAACAGTTATCTTGCTCGGAATATTCCAGCTTACTGTCCCGTTATTCAAACTTTATAGTACCGCAGTATTTACCGGTTTGGAAACTTGCAGCAGTGATCCTAGTCACTTCAAGTTCTCCTACTCCATAATTTAAGACAGCATCTTTAGTTCTCTAAGATACTAATAGATGTCCTTAAATTCAATCCAATGACTATCACTTGGATTGTCTTGATTGTGACTCCATATGCTCAAAGCGTATGAGACACCATATCAAGTACATTTTAAATGTACAATTTCACAGAGAGTGTTAACAACTCCAAATCTATCCTAGTAGATCTTTATTCCTTGAATAAAGGTTGTTACTCCCCAGAATTCTACGGAGAATTGTTGGATAATATGACCCATAGCGTCACTATTTGTACAGATCACGGTGTTGTTGTACAAATTAACTATGTGACAAGGAAATTGCACTCTCATCATTTGTGATTAGATCACCATATATGTATAAATGAAGAGAGGTCCATATGATTAGTTCCTGGATTGAGATGATATGAGACAGTATCAGTCCACGAAGGATTAATCATTAAATATCCCTAGCCGGAGTATTATCGAGATAGGACATCGATAATGCGGAATAGGCTAGTATTGCACTTGTGCGCGTTGTGAGGGCACACAGCTTCGCTCTAGATAGACCCCTCGGAATCCCATGGTATTATGACTATGTGTCTATGGGAGGCCGAAATCAAGGTAGGTGTGTATAGTCTTAACCTGAGACTTGCATCGCTAATACTTGCGATAATCGGTAGACTTTGGTCTTGGTGGTACAGGGCTTTAACCGGCTCTGCGTACACCGCTTCTGGGTTTATCAGAGAGTCGTAGTGTATTGGGTGTGATGTCGAGACGGAAGTATCACTTCAGTTATAGTCCAGATGATGTCACGCAGGATACGGTATTAGTGCTCTTAAGTGCTGGCCAGCCATCGAGATATTATGACAAGGTCATGTATATCCGATTATAGAGACTAGTTACCAGACATCCGACATGTGCTTCGGACGGGGCAGACACTTATCCAGCCCCAACCCTGGCACGTGACTATCCGATACTGGGCTGATATACACAATACTACGGTATACTACGCTTGATACAGATCTATATATTCCTGTAAGAATATTTCTGGAGAATTGGGTAGGCATGGCGCTTTGCTAGAAGCCAACCTTTTCTTGTAAATTGGTATAAACGTAGTACGAGGTACTTACGTGTTCGGGTAGTCCGACGACCGTATTTACTACCAACATATCCGGAGATCTCATGGGTCGCTTCCTGAAGATTCACCGATGATGTATAACTCGCACTTTATTAATCTGGGATTAATTGGAAGAGAGAGAAAATTAATCTGGGATTAATTGCGGAGATATTTTATCTGGGATAAAATATTAATTAAAGAGAGAGAACGATTAATTTGGAATTAATCGATAAAATAATGTATTTAATATATTATAAGAAATTGGATTTCGACGCGGAATTAAAATTAGATTTTAATTCTGGCGAACGAATTAATTTATAATTAATTCGTTAGCGACGTGAATAGTGAATTCGCTAGGCGTAATCATTTAATTACGACGCGACGGAAAATTCGTTAATTTGGAATTAGCGAACCTGAGCCCGAGATTGATTGCGAGCGCATTCGCATTTCGAATTCGAGCGCGGCACGCAAGTCACATCAAGCGTCAAATCACTAGTCACATCAATTGTCAAATCACTTGTCACTTTGAGTGATGTGACATGACAAGTTGTCACTTTAATAAAGTGACTTGATGTAAAAAGTAGAAGTGATGGGTAAAAGGTGAAAAGCATTATTTGCTTTTTGTTTTTTGACTTTTTGGAATATGAAAAGGTTTGGTATATATTTGTTTTATTTATTTTTGGAAAATAAATGAATAATATATATTACATTTTTTCTTTTTCCTCACCATCATTTTCGGTCTTCTCTCTCTCTTGAAGGACAACATACGGTTTTAACTTTTGGAGCCAAAAACCTCTTCTCTCTTCTCACGGTCATGGTGACCGATTCTCTTCCATTTTTTTTCTGGTTTTCACACAAAAATTGAGAAGCTAATGATCTTGTTGCAAGATCTAAGTGCTAGCACACATACATGGGTTATATTAGGTGATAGGGAAACGAATTTGTGAGCATGGAAAGCTTGAAGCTTGGAACTTCAATGGAGTCTTGCATGGCCGAAAATGGTGGAGTTCAAAACGCCGAAAACCGAGCAGCCCACTGTCAATGAGAGCTACTGCCGAACTCAATGGAGGATGAAAATGGCTTGTGTTCTTCTTCGCATCAAAACCGACCATTGTGAGTATATTCCGCACCTCCTATGTTGTGTATTCATGCGTTTTCTTGCTTGATTTGTTGATCTTGGGACATATATTAGAACTCAACAGTGGTATCTTGAGCTATTATCAAGCATGAAACTTTTAGGGTTTGAAATTGGGGATAATCAATTGAAGCATGATTTGGTTGAATTGATTGATTAAGTATGCTTGTATATTGATTAATTGAAGTTGTGCATGATCAATTTCAAGAAAATTGGATTGGATCAATTTTCCCCAATTCTTTAGGTTGAACATGTAACTTGAAATTGGGTAAAATGTGTTTGAGCATGTTTTAATTAAATTGGATGTTTAAGTATGCTTAAAACATGTTTAATTGAGATTGTGTGTGATCAATTTCAAGAAAATTGGATTGGATCAATTTTCCCCAATTCTTTAGGTTGAACATGTAACTTGAAATTGGGTAAAATGTGTTTGAGCATGTTTTAATTAAATTGGATGTTTAAGTATGCTTAAAACATGTTTAATTGAGATTGTGTGTGATCAATTTCAAGAAAATTAGATTGGATCAATTTTCCCCAAATTGGAGGCTTGACCGAAATTGGAAGAACCCTAATGTCTTGGAATTAATTTGTTTTTTGATCATTGGATGACTTAAAACAATTGGGTAATGTTGTTTTGAAGTTCAATTGGATTGAATTTTGATTTGGAACATTTTTTCCCTTTTAAAGTGGCTTGGCCGAATCTTAATGAACATGAAATTCATTGTGATTTTTTTTTTGTTTTAATTCATTGGATGAATTGAATTGATTTGGGAAATGATGATTGTGGATTCAATTGGATTGAAACCGAATCGGATTGAAAAACCCCTAATTGTCGAGACTTGAAAGCATGTAAATTGCGTTTGATTTTAATTGAATTGTGTTGGACACTATTTGGTGTTAAAGTGCATGATTAATTAGGCTAATTGATGTTTTAGAAATGTTAATTGGGTAATTGATTGTGTAATACACTTAGGTTAATTAATTGTGAAATTTGGAATTTTATAAGTTAATTAATTTGGGCTTGATTTTGGAAATTGGGCTTGTTAGGTTGTAATTGGGCTTTTGGGCTTTGTTGTAACAAAGTTGATTTTAGGCAAATTTGGTTGGATCCAATTGGGCCTAAAACCGCATCCATAAAGTCCAATTATGACTTAATGGACCTTAATTATTTAATTGGGCCTAATGGGCCAAAATTAATTTAAAGGCTTATTGGGTAACTCCCGGATTGGATTTTGGTTCTTCGGTTTGACCCGAGTTGACCAAAAGTCCACGCCTTATAGAAATTAATTAAAAGCCCATTGGACTTTAATTAAATAAACATTAGATGTTAATCGGGCTTTGAGACCCGTTGCGATTAAATTTGGAATTTAAGTCGTAAAGGTTCGTTAATAAAAGTGTAATATTTAATTTGGAATTAAATAGTGAATTAGAATTAAATGCGTATTAAATTGGATTTAATTATGTAGTTTAATTTAATTCAAGAATTCGTACTTTGAGTACTTATTCGCAAAACGAGTTTGACTCGAGCAAAAATCAAATCGTTGTTTGAACATTGGATGATCACTAATTATCAGATTAATTAATTGGATTTGATTGATTGATAACATGCTTGTATGAATACATGGTTACGATGCATGAATAATGTATATCGGATGGATATTAGTCGGGTGGGATAATTTTGGAAATTGTAATAAATTTGATTTATTATTGGACTGCGTGTCCAGCCTTATCACCTCTATACTCTTTGTATTCTCTTCTCACCTATTCCCCTCAATGTAAATGAGGTTTCTTTAGAAGTGTAGTGTAACGGGTAGAATTAAGTACATGTGCTAGTTTTGAGAGAGAAAATGAGAGATTTGATCTAGGATCAATGTAAAGTATCCATCCGCATATCATTATTATTTTATTTCATATGCGCTTTATTATGTGTTTAGAATGCATGTTTAAGGGTGTATGATGATGAGACCTTAACAAAGATAATAAATTGGTTGCCAATTGCACGCGAAAAACCCTCGTTCAATATCAAGTGTTTTTCCTTCCATTGAGTGATTCTTACTCAAGATCCGAGAGTGGCATTGGGTTGTTGGCCAAAGTCAAGCCCTTTGTCCGTCGAAGATGTGTTTGAATCACGAGAGCTTTGTTCCATATCGGTGTCTTGTCCAAGTTGTGGTTTGTTGGCCAAAGTCAAGACCACTTCTTGTCCATCGACATTGATTACGAAGCTTCCATGGTCAATGGGTCACACTTGACTGGGATCACTAAGTTTGTTGTGCCAAAGCCAAGGCTTAGTTGATTCAGAGGAAAAAGGTTAGGTAATACATTGGATGTATTGGCATATATAAGATATATGTTTAGGATTTGGATATCCGCCTACTGGATCTAGGAATTGGATGAGATCCAATTGATCTTCGAGATCTACCTAGTTAATTATCATACAATTTGTTGGCCAAAGTCAAGATTGTGTGATATTTAACGGGATCCTAGCCCACTAGGAAACACGGTTTCCCGAGTAGTCGACAGAGGGTTAGAGGCTCGCCGAAAAATAGTGGGAGGCAAGAATTGAATTTGCAATACTCGTTCAATTACTCGCCATACGCGCTCATTCAATTATTTCGTCGTTAGATTAAATGTTAGTTGGACTAATATTTAAATTGTTGTTTTAATAAACAGTTGGACTGTATTATATTTGATTATATATAATTGGATTATATTAATCAATATATTTGAATTAATTAATTTCAGTTTACAGTTGATTTTATAATTGGATTATAGTAATCAATGTAATTGAGGTTAATTAATTTGGATTATATTTGATTATATAGTTGGACTATTATAATCATTATAATATATATAGTACCACTAATCGTTGATTAAATAGTTGGACTATTGTAATCAAGATAAAATTGAAAAGTTGGATATTTAAATATAATCTGGGATTAAAATATTTTAAATAATTAATTTTCAAATTGGGAATAAATAATAGGTTACTTTATTTGATAAAATAACTTATTATACCTTAAGCCCAAAATTAAGCAAAATAAGTAGAGCATAAAATCTTTGGAAGATTTATGTGATGATGACTTTAATGCTTAATTTAATATACTTATCTTAAATCTAATTTTAGATTCCAGAAGTATTAAAATTGCAATTTATAATTCTTGGAGAATTAATTGACTATTCTAGAGGAGATAAAGTCAAAGTTTGCAATTGGGCATGCAGCACGAGGTGCACATCGTTTCGATATTCTAAGAACCCAAGGCTTGGCCTAAGGTTTCTGAAATATTGAAAGGATAATTGACATATCCCAAAGTGACTACCATTTGGATATGGAAGACACGAAGGAATTAAAGAAAGGGCGAGGCTCTAACTTTAAAAATATTTGTCAAAGTTATGTTCACTACTAGTATTGAAATTGGATTTTAAATACTTAGTGTGGTACATAAAATATATGTATTGATGTTCAGAATCCGCTATGAGCTGGATACTGACTTCAAGCCGAGATTTCTCTGCGAATCGGAAACGGGACTAAAGTCGCTGTTTCGACCGTAGATACCTAAGTTTAGGAACTACCCTTCGGGTGTGTACTTAAATTAGGAACTGTTATAGTGTAACTAGTTGACTAGAGACATTATCTTTATATCAGTGTTTAACCGTTGCGGATAAACCTTTATATTCTAGAACACTAAAGTGTTTTATTATATAAAGATGATACTGAGATAAACACATTAGATGTGAATAACAGAATTTATATTTTGAATATAATTAAAATCTCAAACATATAAATTGACAAATAAATAGCTCAAATTGATTTGATCAATAGAGACTTATTTGTGGCATTGTTGTCTGGGACACAATTATACAAGACTCGTATATCCACACTTTTGAAGAGTGGATACTAGGACTGATTTGACTATTCAAATAAGGTCTGCGAATCTAGTTTATTAGGTAAAGTACCTAAAATACTATTTACTTAGTAATAGTAAAAGGGCCACCGATCTGTTAGCCCTATTCATGGTGAAGTTAGTGGGCCCATATCTAGCTAGGCTAGATATGAACATGAATATTTCGTGACCTTAACGGATGTGGCATCACGTTATGGTTATGTGTTTCTTTTGAAGAACACAAATCAGAAACTTTTAGAGTTTCGACACTAAATAGACAAACAGATCGGCTATAGTATTATACCGTCACGGTAAGACCGTAATGGAAAATACTTAAACAATAAGTTTCTTATATACTTGAAAGAGTATAGTATTCTTTCAAATAAGGACTCCTCCTGGAATACGTCAGTTTGACAGTGTATCCGAACGAACGGATAACCGAATTTTGTTAGACATAATAAGGTTAATCACGAGTCGATCTGAGCTACCATTTCCTTCAACGGATAAGCTTTAAACAGTGCAAGAACTTATTTTGAATAAGGTTCCATAATAATCTGTTTGACATATATCATATTAGATATGAACGGGAAAGAAACCGGGTTTTCTCATTCTTGATAATTTGGGTATGCTAGGCATATGTTTGGATGATACAAAACTAAAAAAAACCCAAATAGGATAAGTGCCAAATGTAGGTTATCTTAGGGATACCATAAGTATTGTACTTATATACCTCACAAGAGAACAATTAGATTGTTACTCACCATACGGTTTTCCTGAGAGGAATACCGATATGCAGTGGTAAGTGGGAGGATAGTATAACTCGATGGAAATCGGAGTAATACTGTTCAAGGCACGAAGTCCTTAATGGAACACAAATAGTTCATCTATGATGAATCTATACCATTAATCTTCGAATACACAAGAACCGCGTAGATCAAAGAGAGTCAGAAAAACAACTAGGGAATGGGTTTCTGATCTAACCTCCTAAAGATGTCAATCTTTTGAAGGTATACCAACCGATTACGTTTTGAGAAGTGATACAAGGTATCGACTCCCTATAATGGCAAAGTGCCATAAGTCCGAAATGGATTCCATGTTTAACAACTATTTTGGATACTAGTTGTTGTACCACAAGGCATTGTGCCTATTGGTACATTAAACGTCTTCAAGGAAGACATACATGGAAGGCAACATACCAACGTACAAAGCTGGGCTTTTGACGGAAAGGTATCGTTATCAACATTGTGTTAATAACGGTTCAACCTTTTACCTGTTGCCATTGTAAATCCATTTGGATAATGCTTGCTAAAGCTGTGTATTTCATTTATGAAATATGACACCTTAACGGAAAATCGCTTTCTTGAAAATGAAACCTTTCGGAGGATGTTTATAGCATCCTGTCGGTTTTGTCGTACCATAACAAGCAAACAAGGTTTGCAGGTTATTCGATCCATGTTTGGTTTGAAGCAAGCATAGGTTCTAGGAATTATCGTTTTGATGTAATCATAATGGAGTATGATTTAATTCAAAACGAAATGATTCTTGTGTATATAAAAGGGTTGGTGGGAGTGCACTGACATGAATGTCCTGTAAAATAATGATAATATGTCATTTCTTGGAAATGAAATTCCCATAAAGCAATCGGTGAAGCTTGGCTTTCATAAGAAATTCTCTGTAGAATTCTGGGGAGTAACAACCTTTATTCAAGGAATAAAGATCTACTGGGATAGATTTGGAGTTGTTAACACTCTCTGGGAAATTGTACATTTAAAATGTACTTGATATGGTGTCTCATACGCTTTGAGAATATGGAGTCACAATCAGGACAATCCAAGTGATAGTCATTGGATTGAAGTTAAGGACATCTATTAGTATCTTAGAGAACTAAAGATGCTGTCTTAATTTATAGAGTAGGAGAACTTGAAGTGACTAGGATCACTGCTGCAAGTTTCCAAACCGGTAAATAATGCGGTACTATAAAGTTTGAATAACGGGACAGTAAGCTGGAAATATTCCGAGCAAGATAACTGTTGCCGAATAAACAACAAATGAGATTATTGCTGCAAGCTGAGAGGCAGCAATAGAAGCCATTTGGATCGATAATAAATCTAATTAGATTAGATATAGTTCTTTTAGCAGCTGAGCTAGGTGTCAGCACAGGCTAAGGAATTAAAGGTCTCATCGACGATCCAGATATATACTTCTATATCATCTGATTCTTTCGGATCATACATCGTGGCGATGTGATGATCGTATAAATCGCGTCAGAAGATAATTACGCAAATCCGCTGACGAAAATCTTTCCTCAGCAATTTGAGCGAACCGTACATAGTTCAGGTGTTAGACACTCGAGTGACTGGCTATGTGCCAAGTGGGAGATTGTTGGATAATATGACCCATAGCGTCACTATTTGTACAGATCACGGTGTTGTTGTACAAATTAACTATGTGACAAGGAAATAGCACTCTCATCATTTGTGATTAGATCACCATATATGTATAAATGAAGAGAGGTCCATATGATTAGTTCCTGGATTGAGATGATATGAGACAGTATCAGTCCACGAAGTATTAATCATTAAATATCCCTAGCCGGAGTATTATCGAGACAGGACATCGATAATGCGGAATAGACTAGTATTACACTTGTGCGCGTTGTGAGGGCACACCGGCATAGTTCTCATATATTTAAGTATTGGATACTTATGCAAGTGCGATAGGAGGTCGTGTTTCAGCGATGGAGAATCGGGAAACAGCTTCGCTCTGGATAGACCCCTCGGAATCCTATTGGTATTATGACTATGTGTCTATGGGAGGCCGAAATCAAGGTAGGTGTGTATAGTCTTAACCTGAGACTTGCATCGCTAATACTTGCGATAATCGGTAGACTTTGGTCTTGGTGGTACAGGGCTTTAACCGGCTCTGCGTACACCGCTTCTGGGTTTATGAGAGAGTCGTAGTGTATTGGGTGTGATGTCGAGACGGAAGTATCACTTCAGTTATAGTGGAGATGATGTCACGCAGGATACGGTATTAGTGCTCTCAAGTGTTGGCCAGCCATCAAGATATTATGACAAGGTCATGTATATCCGATTATAGGGACTAGTTACCAGACATCCGACATGTGCTTCGGACGGGGCAGACACTTATCCAGCCCCAGCCCTGGCACGTGGACTATCCGATACTGGGCTGATATACACAATACTACGGTATATACTACGCTTGATACAGATCTATATATTCCCGTAAGAATATTTCTGGAGAATTGGGTAGGCATGGCGTTTTGCTAGAAGCCAACCTTCTCTTGTAAATCGGTATAAACGTAGTACGAGGTACTTACGTGTTCGGGTAGTCCGACGACCGTATTTACTGCCAACATATCCGGAGATCTCATGGGTCGCTTCCTGAAGATTCACCGATGATGTATAACTCGCACTTTAATTAATCTGGGATTAATTGGAAGAGAGAGAAAATTAATCTGGGATTAATTGCGGAGATATTTTATCTGGGATAAAATATTAATTAAAGAGAGAGAACGATTAATTTGGAATTAATCGATAAAATTATATTTGATATATTATAAGAAATTGGATTTCGACGCGGAATTAAAATTAGATTTTAATTCGGGCGAACGAATTAATTTAGAATTAATTCGTTAGCGACATGAATAGTGAATTCGCTAGGCGTAATCAATTAGTTACGACGCGACGAAAAATTCGTTAATTTGGAATTAGCGAACCCGAGCCCGAGATTGATTGCGAGCGCATTCGCATTTCGAATTCGAGCGCGGCACGCAAGTCACATCAAGCGTCAAATCACTAGTCACATCAATTGTCAATCACTTGTCACTTTGAGTGATGTGACATGACAAGTTGTCACTTTAATAAAGTGACTTGATGTAAAAAGTAGAAGTGATGGGTAAAAGGTGAAAAGCATTATTTGCTTTTTGTTTTTTGACTTTTTGGAATATGAAAAGGTTTGGTATATATTTGTTTTATTTATTTTGGAAAATAAATGAATAATATATATTACATTTTTTCTTTTTCCTCACCATCATTTTCGGTCTTCTCTCTCTTGAAGGACAACATACGGTTTTAGCTTTTGGAGCCAAAAACCTCTTCTCTCTTCTCACGGTCATGGTGACCGATTCTCTTCCATTTTTTTTTCTGGTTTTCACACAAAAATTGAGAAGCTAATGATCTTGTTGCAAGATCTAAGTGCTAGCACACATACATGGGTTATATTAGGTGATAGGGAAACGAATTTGTGAGCATGGAAAGCTTGAAGCTTGGAGCTTCAATGGAGTCTTGCATGGCCGAAAATGGTGGAGTTCAAAACGCCCAAAACCGAGCAGCCCACTGTCAAGGAGAGCTACTGCCGAACTCAATGGAGGACGAAAATGGCTTGTGTTCTTCTTCGCATCAAAACCGACCATTGTGAGTATATTCCGCACCTCCTATGTTGTGTATTCATGCGTTTTCTTGCTTGATTTGTTGATCTTAGCACATATATTAGAACTCAACAAGAATTCTTATGAAAGCCAAGCTTTCACCGATTGCTTTATGGGAATTTCATTTCCAAGAAATGACATATTATCATTATTGTACAGGACATTCATGTCAGTGCACTCCCACTAACCCTTTTATATACACAAGAATCATTTCGTTTCGAATTAAATCATACTCCATTATGATTACATCAAAACGACAATTCCTATAACCTATGCTTGCTTCAATCCAAGCATGGATCGAATAACCTGCAAACCTTATTTGCTTGTTATGGTACGATAAAACCGACAGGATGTTATAAACATCCTCCGAAAGGTTTCCTTTTCAGGAAAGCGATTTTCCGTTAAGCTGTCCTATTTCATAAATGAAATACACAGCTTTAGCAAGCATTATCCAAATGGATTACAATGGCAACAGGTAAAAGGTTTCGTCGGAATCAACATAATGTTGATAACTCTACCTTTTCTTTACAAGCCTAGCTTAGTACGTTGGTATGTTGCCTTCCATGTATGTCTTCCTTAGAAGACTTATAAAGTACCAATAGGCACAATGCCTTATGGTACATCAACTAGTATCCAAACTTGTTGATATACATGGAATCCATTTTGACTCATGACACTTTGTCATAATAGGGAGTCGATACCTTGTATCACTATCTCATACGTAATCAGTTGGTGTACCTTAAAAGATTAACATCTTTATAAGGTGAGATCAGAAACCCATACCCCAGGTTATTTTCTGACTCTGTCTGATCTACGCGGTTCTTGTGTTACTCAAGATTAATGGTATAGATTCATCATAGATGAACTATTTGTGTTCCATTAAGGACTTCGTGCCTTGAACAGTTATTATTACTCGCGATTTTCATCGAGTATCACTATCCTCCACTGACCACTGCATATCGGTATTCCTCTCGGGAAAACCACATGGTGAGCAACAATCACATTGTTCTCATGTGAGATTTATAAGTACTATACTTATGGTTTCCTTTAGGATAACCTATATTGGCACTTATCCAATTTGGGTCCTTAGTTTGGTATCATCCAAACGTTATGCCTGGCATACCCAATTATCAGGAATGAGAAACCCGGTTTCTTTCCCGTTTATATCCTATATGTATCTGTCAAACAGATTATGGAACCTTATTCTAAATAAGTTATTGCACTGTTAAAACTTATCCGTTGAAGGAAATGTAGCTCAGAGGACTCATGATTAGCCTTATCATGTCTAACATGATTCGCTAATCCGTTCGGAAACACCGTCACTTTGACGTGTTCTGGGAGGAGTCCTCATTTGAAAGAATACTATACTCTTTCAAGTATATAAGAAACTTATTGCTTAAGTATTTTCATTACGGTCTTACCGTGACGGTATAATACTATAGCCGATCTGTTTGTCTATTTCGTGTCGAAACTCTAAAAGTTTCTGATTTGTGTTCTTCAAAAGAAACACATAACCATAACGTGATGCCACATCCGTTAAGGTCACGAAATATTCATGTTCACATCTAGCCTAGCTAGATATGGGCCCACTTATTTCACCATGAATAGGGCTAACAGATCGTGGCACTTACACTATTACCAAGTAAATGTTTTAGGTACTTTACCTAACAAACTAGATTCGTAGACTTTATTTGAATAGTCAAATCAGTCCTAGTATCCACTCTTCAAAAGTGTGGATATACGAGTCTTGTATAATTGTGTCCCAGACACAATGCCACAAATAAGTCTCTATTGATCAAATCAATTTGAGCTATTTATTTGTCATTTTATATGTTTGAGATTTTAATTATATTCAAAATATAAATTCTGTTATTCACATCTAATGTGTTTATCTCAGTATCATCTTTATATAATGAAACACTTAGTGTTCTAGAATATAAAGGTTTATCCACAATGGATTAAACACTGATATAGAGATAATGTCTCTAGTCAAACTAGTTACATTATAACAGTTCCTAATTTAAGTGCACACCCAAGGGTAGTTCCTAAACTTAGGTATCTACGGTCGAAAGAGCGACTTTCGTCCCGTTTCCGATTCGCAGAGCAATCTCAGCTTGAAGTCAGTATCCTGCTCAAAGCAGATTCTAACATCAATACATATATTTTATGTACCACACTAAGTATTTAAAATCTAATTTAAATACTAGCTGTGAACATAACTAAGACAAACATTTTCAAAGTAAGAGCCTTGCCCTTTCTTTAATTCCTTCGTGTCTACCATATCCAAATGGTAGTCACTTTGGGATATGTCAATTATCCTTTTCAATATTTCAAAAACCTTAGGCCAAGCCATGGGTTTTTAGAATATCGAAACGATGTGCACCTCGTGCTACATGCCCAATTGCAAACTTTGACTTTATCTCCTCTAGAATAGTCAATTAATTCTCCAAGAATTATAAATTGCAATTTTAATACTTCTTAAATCTAAAATTAGATTTATGACAAGTATATTAAATTAAGCATTAAAGTCATCATCACATAAATCTTCCAAAGATTTATGCTCTACTTATTTTGCTTAATTTTGGGCTTAAGGTATAATAAGTTATTTTATCAAATAAGTAACCTATTATTTATTCCCAATTTGAAAATTAAATATTTAAAATATTTTAATCCCAGATTATATTTTAAATATCCAACTTTTCAATTTTATCTTGATTACAATAGTCCAACTATTTAATCAATGATTAGTGGTACTATAATATTATAATGATTATAATAGTCCAACTATATAATCAAATATAATCCAAATTAATTAACCTCAATTACATTGATTACTATAATCCAATTATAAAATCAACTGTAAACTGAAATTAATTAATTCAAATATATTGATTAATATAATCCAATTATATATAATCAAGTATAATACAGTCCAACTGTTTATTAAAACAACAATTTAAATATTAGTCTAACTAACATTTAATCTAATGACGAAATAATTTAAATGAGCGCGTATGGCGAGTAATTGAACGAGTATTGCAAATTCAATTCTTGCCTCCCACTATTTTTTCGAGCCTCCTAACCCTCTGTCGAGTACTCGGGAAACCGTGTTTCCTAGTGGGTTAGGATCCCGTTAAATATCACACAATCTTGACTTTGGCCAACAAATTGTATGATAATTAACTAGGTAGATCTCGAAGATCAATTGGATCTCATCCAACTCCTAGATCCAGTAGGTGGACATCCAAGTCCTAAACATATATCTAATATATGCCTATATATCGAATATATACCCTAACCTTTTTTCCTCTGAATCAACTAGGCCTTGGCTTTGGCACAACAAACCTAGTGATCCCAGTCAAGCGCGGACCCATTGACATGGAAGCTTCGTAATCAATGTCAATGGACAAGAAGTGGTCTTGACTTTGGCCAACAAACCACAACTTGGACACGACACCGATATGGAACAAAGCCTCGTGATTCAAACACATCTTCGACGGACAAGGGCTTGACTTTGGCCAACAACCCATGCCAATCTAGGATCTTGAGCAAGAATCACTCACTCAATGGAAGGAAAAGACGACATGATATTTGATGAGGGCTTTTCGTGTGCAAATTGGCTACCAATTTAATTATCTTTGTTAAGGTCTCATCATCATACACCCTTAAACATGCATTCTAAACACATAATAAAGCGAGTATGAAATAAAATAATAATGATATGCGGATGGATATTTTACATTGATCCTAGATCAAATCTCTCACTTTCTCTCTCCCGCTAGCACTAATATTTCTTCTACGGGTTACACTACACTTCTAAAGAAACCTCATATACATAGAGGGGAATAGGTGAGAATAGAATACAAAGAATAAGAGATAAGGCTGGACTCACAGGTCCAATTTAATAAATCAAATTTATTACAATTTCCAAAATCGCCCCACCCAGCTAATATCCATCCGATATACATTATTCAAACATCACAACCATGTATTCATACAAGCATTATCAATCAATCAATCCAATTAATTAATCTTGATAATTAGTGATCATCCAATGTTCAAAACAAGATTTGATTTTGTTCGAGTCAAACTCGTATTGCGAACACATACTAAAGTACGATTTCTACGAATTAAATTAAATTACATAATTAAATCCAATTTAATACGCATTTAATTCTAATTCATTATTTAATTCCAAATTAAATATTACACTTTATAAAATAAACCTTTACGACTTAAATTCCAAATTCAATCGTTACGGGTCTCAAAGCCCGATTAATATCCAATATTAATTTAATTAAAGTCAATGGGCTTTTAATTAATTTCTTCAAGGCGTGGACTTTTGGTCAACTCGGGTCAAACCCGCAACCAAAGTCCAATCCGGGATTTACCCCATAAGCCTTTAAATTAATTTTGGCCCATTAGGCCCAATTAAACTTTAAAGGTTCATTAGTCGCATTTGGGCCTTTTGGAAGCGGTTTTGGGCTAATTGGATCCAACCAATTTTGGCCTAAACCACTTTGTACAACAAAGTCCAATAAACCCAATAACAACTTTAAAAGCCCAAATCCAATTTTAAGCCCAATAATTTAATTTCAAAAATTCTAAATTTTCCAATTAAATTACCTAAAGTGTATAGCATTATTAATTGCCCAAATCAAAGTTTCCAAAACATGAAATTTATCCAATTAATCATGCTTAACATCAATTAATCATGTCCAACATAATTTGATCAAAATCAAACCCAATTAATACATGCTAACGTCTCGGCCATAAGGGGGAAAAAATGCCCAAATCAAATTCAATCCAATTGAACCAAATCAAACATAAATTCAACATCCCCAAATGATTTTCAAGTCATCCAATTGACAAAAAATCAAAAATCCAAGACAATAGGGCACTTGCCAAATTCGCCCATCACAAGCAAATTGGGGAAAAAATTGTTCCAAACACTTTCATCAAATTGATCTAATCAATCATCAATTAAACAACATTTAAGCATTCTAAATCATCCAATTTCATTAAACATGCTCAAAATCAAGTTTACCCAAATTGTCATGCCCAAAATTTAGGGAAAAATGGATCCAACCAAATTCATGAAATTGATTATGCAAACATCAATTCAACCTCATTCAAGCATACTATACTAAACAATTTAATCATTTGATGCTCAAATTGAGTTTACCCAAATTAAAGTTTTGGCCAACAATAAGCAAATTGGGGAAAATCAATCCAATCAATTTTCTTAAATTGATTACATATAACTCTAATTAAATCATATACAAGCATTCTTAAACAAACAATTTGTCAAAATCATGCTTAAATCAAAAAGCCCCAAATTTTGCTCAAGAACCCTAAATTCGTTTTATGCAACCGATAGCTCAAGATACCATTGTTGAGTTTCAATCAAGTCCCAAGATCATAAATCATGCATAAAAACGAGTGAATACATGTCAAAGGAGGTGCGGAATAAACTCACATTGATCGATTGGATGCTACGAAGACCAAAAACGCACTACATGTCTCTGCTCGGCAGTGAGCTGCGCACAGGTGGACTGCTCGGCGTTGGTGGTGGTGGTCTCCTCCATGTTCGGCCATTGATGACCTCCATTGAAGCTCCAAGCTCCAAGCTTTTCCATGCTCATGAAGACACTTCCTATCACCTTGGTATGCCTCCTAGAGTGTGCTAGCACTTGATTTTGCAACTAAAATCGTCACCTTCATGTCACTGCTTCTCGTTTTCAATCGGCACAAACCAGAGAAGAAAAAGAATGGCTCAAAGCCGTATGTGTGAAGGAGGGAAAAGAGAGGGAGAGGAAGAGATGCGTAAAAGAGAAGAGTGGAGAGAGAGAGAAAAAGAAATGTAATTAGGTTTTATATTTTTCTAAAATTAATTAAAAAACCATTTACATTTCTTTTAACTTTCCATTTACCAAAAGTCAAAAAAGTAAAAGCAAAAGTTGCTTTTTCAACTTCTAATCATCACTCAAATCAAGTGACAACATGTCACATCACTCAAAGTGACATTTGATTTGACGCTTGATGTGACTTGCGATTTGACGCACGATTTGACTTGCGTGCCGCACTCGAATTCGAAATGTGAATGCGCTCGCAAATAATCCCGGGCTCGGGTTCGTTAATTCCAAATTAACGAATTTTCCGTCGCGTCGTAATTAAATGATTACGCCTAGCGAAATCACTATTCACGTCGCTAACGAATTAATTCTAAATTAATTCGTTCGCCCGAATTAAAATCCAATTTTAATTCCGCGTCGAAATCCAGTTTCGATTAATATATCGAATATATAATTTTACCGATTAATTCCAAATTAATCGTTCTCTCTCTTTAACGATATTTTATCCGAGATAAATATTCCGTAATTAATCCCAGATTAATTTTCTCTCTCTTCCAATTAATCCCAGATTAATTAAAGTGAGTCAGTCATACGTCATCGGTGAATCTTCAGGAACCGACCCATGAGATCTCCAGATATGTTGGCAATAAATACGGTCGTCAGACTATCCGAACACGTAAGTATCGCGTACTACGTTTATACCGATTTACAAGACAAGGTTGGCTTCTAGCAAAACGCCATGCTACCCAATTCTCCAGAAATATTCTTACAGGAATATATAGATCTGTATCAAGCGTAGTATACCGTAGTATTGTGTATATCGGCCCAGTATCGGATAGTCACGTGCTAGGGCTAGGGCTGGATAGATAATGTCTGCCCCGTCCGAAACACATGTCGGATGTCTGGTAACTAGTCTCTATAATCGGATATACATGACCTTGTCATAATATCCCGATGGCCGGCCAGCACTTAAGAGCACTAATACCGTATCTTGCGTGACATCATCTCCACTATGACTGAAGTGATACTTCCGTCTCGACATCATACCCAATACACTACGACTCTCTGATAAACCAGAAGAAGCGGGTACGCAGAACGGGTTAAAGCCCTGTACCACCAAGACTAAAGTCTACCGATTATCGCAAGTATTAGCGATGCAAGTCTCAGGTTAAGACTATAACACCTACCTTGATTTCGGCCTCCCATAGACACATAGTCATAATACCAATGGGATTCCGAGGGGTCTATCCAGAGCGAAGCTGTTTCCCGTACCATCGGTGAAACACAACCTCCTATCGCACTTGCATAAGTATCCAATACTTAAATATATGAGAACTATGCCGTTGTGCCCTCACAACGCGCACAAGTGCAATACTAGCCTATTCCGCATTATCGATGTCCTGTCTCGATAATACTCCGGCTAGGGATATTTAATGATTAATCCTTCGTGGACTGATACTGTCTCATATCATTCTCAATCCAGGAACTAATCATATGGACCTCTCTCATTTATACATATATGGTGATCTAATCACAAATGATGAGAGTGCAATTTCCTTGTCACATAGTTAATTTGTACAACAACACCGTGATCTGTAAAAATAGTGACGCTATAGGTCATATTATCCAACAGTAATCCCAACAAGAACAGTGACTAGATTGAGAGTATGCATGGACTACAGGAAACTGAACAAAGCCATGAGAAATGACTATTTTCCGCTACCATTTATTGACCAGATGTTAGATAGACTGGCAGGACATGAGTTTTATTGCTTTCTGGATGGATATTCAGGGTACAATCAGATTGCCATCGCACCAGAAGACCAGTAGAAAACTACCTTTACATGTCCCTATGGTACTTTTGCTTTCCGCAGGATGCCATTTGGATTATGTAATGCCCCTGCCATATTCCAGCGTTGCATGATGGCTATCTTCTCAGACATGCTGGAGCAGAGTATGGAGGTTTTCATGGATGACTTTTTTGTATTGGAGATTCTTTTGATCATTGTTTGCAAAATTTGGAACATGTGTTACAAAGGTGCGAAGATACAAACCTGGTACTCAACTGGGAGAAATTCCACTTCGTTGTGCATGAAGGCATTGTTCTTGGACACCAGATCTCACATAAGGGGATTGAGGTAGACAAAGCAAAGATAGAGACAATTGAAAAACTACCTCCACCAACATCAGTTAAAGGTATTCGAAGTTTTCTTGAACATGCATGTTTTTACAGGGGATTTATCAAAGACTTTTCCAAGATTGCTAAACCTCTATGCAATCTTCTGGAGAATGATGTGCCTTTCAACTTCACCAAAGAATGCCAGGAAGCTTTTGAAATCTTAAAACAGAAGCTGGTCTCTGCCCCCATCATAGTAGCACCGGACTGGACCATTCCATTTGAAGTAATGTGCAATGCTAGTGATTTTGCTATAGGTGCAGTTTTGGGACAACGTAAAGCAAAGATTTTCCACACCATTTACTACTCCAGCAGAACTCTGAAAGAAGCTCAACTCAACTACACAACCACTGAAAAGGAGTTGCTTGCAGTTGTATACCTTTTGACACATTTCATTCATATCTGCTAGGTCCCAAAGTGGTGGTCTACACAGATCATTCAGCAATCAAATATCTGATCACAAAGAAAGATGCAAAACCCATATTCATCTGTTGGATACTTCTTCTGCAAGAATTCGACGTGGAGATCAGAGATAGGAAAGGAATAGAGAATCAGGTGGCAGATCATCTATCGAGGCTCGAAAATGGAGAAACTGTTGACAAAGATCTGTCAATCAATGAAAATTTTCCAAATGAACAGCTGTTTGCCATGAAACAACACGAAGTCCCTTGGTATGCTAACTATGTCAAACTATATTGTGTCAGGAAAATGGCCGTTGGATTGGACAACCCAGCAACGGAAGAAGTTCTTCAAAGAAGTCAAGCACTATGTCTGGGATAAACCGTACCTGTTCAAACGTGTTGTGATGATCAATTATTGAGACGGTGTGTTCCACATGAGGAAATCAACATGTTTTTGCAGCACTGTCATTCATCACCATATGGCGGACACTTCAGCGGAAACAAAACTGCAGCCAAATTCCTACAATCAGGTTTGTTCTGGCCCACTCTTTTTACAGATGCTTATCTTTTGCTTTTCAATGTGACAGGTGCCAGAGAATGGGAAATATTTCCAAGAGAAATGAAGGACCGTTGCAAAACATTCTAGAAGTGGAAATATTCGATGTATGGGGTATTGATTTCATGGGACCCTTTGTTCCATCATTCGGAAAGCTGTACATCCTGGTTGTTGTAGACTACGTCTCCAAATGGGTCGAAGCAATTGCACTGCCATCCAATGATTCAAAAGTCGTGATCATATTCCTGAAAAAGAATATTTTCACTCGGTTTGGAACACCTCGGGCAATTATCAGCGATGGTGGCTCGTATTTCTACAACAGATACTTCGATGCACTCCTATCCAAATACGAAGTTACTCACAAGGTTGCCACAGCTTACCATCCACAGTCAAATGGACAGGTTGAGGTTTCAAATAGAGAAATCAAAAGAATCCTAGAAAGAACCGTTGGATCAACAAGGAGAGACTGATCAATAAAACTAGATGATGCATTATGGGCCTACCGGACAGCTTACAAGACACCCATTGGTATGTCCCCATATCAATTGGTGTTTGGCAAAGCGTGCCATCTACCAGTTGAACTTGATCACAAGGCGTACTGGGCATTGAAGAAGTTGAATTTTGATTCACAAGATGCATGAGAGAAAAGACTTCACCAGCTCAACGAATTGGAGGAATTTCGCTTACAGGCTTATGAAAACGCCAAATTGTACAAGGAAAAGACCTAAAAATGGCATGACCGAAAAATAGTTCACAGAAAGTTGGAACCAAAGCAGTAGGTGTTGTTGTACAACTCGAGATTGAAACTTTTCCCTGGAAAGTTGAAATCTAGGTGGTCAAGTCCATTTGTGATCACTCAGGTTTTACCTTATGGAGCTGTTGAGTTACTGGATCCTAACACCAACAACACATTCAAAGTTAACAGTCAGCGTGTCAAACACTACTGGGGAGAATCATTTGAGCAACAAAAAGAAAGTGTCACACTTTCAGATCCAGCTTAACGTTCGAGAAGTCAAGTCTGGCTGACGACTTTAAACTTAGCGCTCGCAGGGAGGGAACCCATGCAATTTGTGTATATATTGTGATCTGGTGTGATTTAATTTTGTGTGTTTAGTTTTTGCAGATTAAGACATTCCAATATGGAAGAAGCTCTCGCAAATCTTCACAAGAAATTTCCTTCTCTCCCTCAAAAATCTATGATGAAAGTTTACAAAGCTCGCTTAGAACGAATGAGGTTACTAACAATCCATGGTGTTCCTAACGATATTCGTTGGGTAATTGAAGCACGGGTCCGATTGGCAGGTGAGTCTTCTGACTCTTTTATTAAAAATCTGCCTGGTTTTTAAAGAAGCACCTATGCAAAGAAACGTAGAGCTAAGCAAATGAGTGTTTGTTATAAATGTGCACGCTGGAATTGCAATACTCGTTGTCGTTCTTTAGGAATGGTGTCTGATAATCGCGAAGACAAAATTTTTCATTAGGGATGGCTTGAGTAAGGAGTGTTTAGATGATATATCTTCGACTCTTGAGACGCATCCCAGTGGATATGTTCACATAGCCTTTCGCAAATTACATACACAATTTCAAAAAGAAAGACAACTGTTAAGTCTCGGGAATCTGACTCAAAAAGACCCTGTTTTCCAATTTATAAGAATATTGGATGGGAAGCTTGTCCGTGACGCATATACGTCAATCAAACTGTAAATTCTTGTACATATTAGATCTCTTTGTCTTTTCCTAATAATTGATTTGTTTTGTTGTTTTCTTTTATTTTCTCCGACAGGATCCGTAACTTTTTGACTATCACGATTTGTTTAACTAATAATTGTCATTTAGCAGGTACTAGTGCTATTATTTTTACTCACCCCTTTCAAGTATTATAAATTCAACCCATCATTGCACTTTTGAAGACATCCAGAGTAAAACATGGAAGCCACTTCAAGAAGACGAGTTGAAAACATCTGCGTGTTTTGCGGTAGTAGTGTTGGTACTAAACCACAATACGTAGAAGCAGCACAGGAATTGGGTCGAGTTTTAGTTGCAAGAAATATGCATTTAATATATGGCGGAGGAAATCTTGGACTTATGGGGATCGTTTCAAAGGCTGTACAAGAAGGAGACAGTCACGTTTTGGGAATCATCCCAAAACCCTTGGCAGAGGCAAATCTTATTGAACCATCAAACGGAGAGGAACTAGTGGAAATGATTAACCATGATGATGTTTTTATTGCTTTTCCAGGTGGCTTGGGCATATTGGAGGAAATTTTTATAGTTCTATCTTGGGCGAACCTGAACATACACCAGAAACCAATTGGACTGCTCAACATTGATGGATTTTATGATTTTCTTTGTGTATTTCTTGATAATGCTCGGAGAAATGGGTTTGTGTCAAAACCTTTGAAAGAACTCCTCTTCATTGCCAGAACTGCCCCAGATCTAATTGACCAACTCATAGCCTATGAACCATGAGTTGACCCTATCCTTTCAAAGATAAATTGGTCCGAGGACGATCGTGTTAAGAGGCGTCGGATTAATCTGGATCTTAACCTTTAATTTCCTGTAGATTTTCAGCTAACCAGGTACGACCTTTTTTTTACTATTTAAGACATTGGGGACAATGTCTCATTTAGGTTTGGGGGAGGAATTAGTTGATTAGTACCTTGTTTTATGTTTGTGCGTTATTTTTATTTTTAGTCCAAAATTTTTCGAAAAATACAAAAAAATTGAAAATTTTTCAAAAAATACAAAAATATTTTGTGTTTTTGTGTTTTGACTAAAAATGTGAAATTGGTGAGAGATAGCTGAGTAAGGAGTTCCCACTCCTGATACGTATCTCAAACCATTTATTTCGGAACAAGTTAATTTTTGTTTATTTAATTTTGAATTATTTAATTTGTAAATTCTCCATAAAATAGACTAAAATGGATATTCATATACTCAGTTGACAGGTATTATCAACATGCATAGTAACATATGGACATGAGCTGTAATTGAAAAGTTTGTAATAGTCAGTGCTCTAGTTTAATTGGAGGAAGCATCTCAAAAAGTAATGGAGTAAAAAAAAAAAAATTATGAGATCCGAGTTAATAAGTTTGTAAGGGTGTTTTAACACCTAGTGCCCTAAAGCCAACTGGTTTGGGAGTCACTGGCCTAAAGCTCGATACATGGATCAAAGATGCTGCAAAAATATATATATATGAAGTCTGAGTAATTAAGTCCGTAGGGGTGTCTTAACACCTGGTGCCCTAAAGCCAACTGGTTTGGGAGCCACCGACCCAACACTCGCTAGATAGACGGAAGATATTGTATATAAATAAAAAAAATAGAAAAGAAAATCAAAGAAAAAATCAGAAAAATCCGAAAAATTATTCCATTGCTGCAAAAAAGTGTGAATTCTGATAAAACCTTAGGACAAAAATATTACTCTCTTATCAACTGCACTTGTGACTGTTGTTGGCAAAAATGAGTTATTTAATATTTTGTTGGCTGTGTATATGGAGAATGGTAAAAATAATCGGAGAGTTTACTTATTTAGTAATTTAGAATGAAATAAAATAACTAGTAACTTGGAGTAGAAGTTTCACCTGATTAGTCACTAACTTCTTTATTCTCTTTTCTCTTGTCTTTTTGCTTTTGTGTGCATTAGTTTTACTACCTTTTTACTTTTGTAAAATGTTTATAGGTATCATTGCTGTAAACCCTCACGAGACTACAACTCGTCCACTAGGGACACCTAGGGGTTTAAAGGCTTGTTGCATACGCTAAATGCAACCGTGATCCCTACGAAAGTGGCTTAGTTAATTTATTTATGTTATTTTACTCTATGTTTTGCTTGAGGACTAGCAAAATGTTAGGTTTGGGGGGTGTGATGAGTGGCATTTCTATCACTATTTCCCACTCATTTAACCTAATATTTTGTATAGTTTCTTGAGTTTTGTGTTATTTTGTAGATAAATAAAGTTTCAGGACATTCTGGAGGTGATTTGGACCAAAACAGTGAAAATTGGAAAAAGGGTATTTTGGTAATTTGGGCGTGTCGCGACGCGCAAGACATTGGCATCGCGACGCCTATTTAGTTTTGTAATTAATTTTAATTACGTTCTGTAATAATAGTAATTTACTTTCTTTACTTTTTACAGTTTTTACTATTCACCATGAGGAGGTAACTTCCCCAGCTATGGTGAAAGGTAATTCTTTTACTATTTCTATTTAGATTAATCTCCCTTAAAAATAATATATTCACTATTTAAAATTTGACTTAAAAAGGATACCGCTATATTGGTCGGTTGGTAATTTAATTTGAATCTAGTTTAAACCTGACTAATCAAGGATACCGCCAGATTGGTCGGTTGGTAATTTAATTTTGGTTCCGCCTTTATGGCTGGTTTATGGACAAATATTACCGCCTTAATGGCTGGTTGGACTTAATTTGACTTAATCAGGATACCGCCAGAATGGTTGGTTGGTAATATTATCACAAGTTTATATTATTTTATGGGAGATATCTAAATTAGTAGTAGTAAAATTAATTCCTTTTACCTTAGCATTTTATTTTATTGTAATTTACTTTTCAGTATTTATTTTACCGCATTTTTACTTTATGTCTTTTATTTTTAAGTTTTTACTAGCCCTAGTTATGTATTGTAACTAAATTAGTTATCTGGGGTTGTGATGGCTTTTAATATCACCGGTTTATAAGGGGTTAAATTAAAGTTTGTGTAATATTAAGATTTATTTATTGAGTCTTAATCTTAATGCTTTTTATTAACTGGCTACTAATAAAATTGACTAGGTAAACTTAAAATGAACTAGACATAGGGATTTTAAGTTTAAGACCCCAGACTCGATAGCCCACGATCTTCCTTGATGATAGATAACCCTTTAATAGATTTCCTTACAGGATAGGAATATACTTGTCGGGCGGGGGTAGCTTTAATTGGAACTTAATCTTAATGAATCTAGGTAATTTGGTTGACATAGACATATGGTTCAATTGGATTATACTAGGTATTTGTAATTGACCATCGGAAGAGGCTTTTACATAATTTAGTGTTCCAGGTTAATAAATCAATACATTACCCAACTTTAAGATAACCACTTCATCTTTAAAATGATATTAAAAGAAATAACAACCCTAGATAGTTTTTAATATTGAATTTTCTTAAAACCTACTTTCGACACTCTTATTTACTTGCTTTTAAATTTAGAATCATCACCATTTCAAATCAATCAATCAATCCGTTAGATACTAGTAATCAGTTGACTTCATAAAATTAATAGTTTAGATATTAAGTCCTCGTGGGATCGATACTTTTTATACTACTTGAACGATACATACGCTTGCGTTATACGTGTGTGTTTACGCCGATCAGAATCCGCATCAGGGTAGGTGTATTTGGTCTTAACCTGAGACTTGCATCGCTAGTACTTGCGACAATCAATACGTTTTGGTTTTGGTCGTCCAAGACTTTAACAGGTTCTGTGTACGCCTCTTCTGGGTTTATTGAGAATCGTAGTGTATTGGGTGTGATATCAAGACGGAAGTATCACTTCAGTCATATGGAGATGATGATCACGCAGGGATACAGAATTAATACTCTAAATGGTTGCAACCATCGGGATAATATTACATGGTCATGATTATCCGATTAAAGAGACTAGTTGCTTATAATCCAATATATGTTTAGTACGGGGCATACACTATTCTAGTCTCAGGCCTTGCATGTGATATCCGATACTGGATCGTAATACACAATACTACGTATACTATACCTGACAAAGATTATATATTCCATTAAGAATATTTCTGGATAATTGGGTAGGCACGGCGCTTTGCTAGAAGCCAACCATCTCTCGTAAATCGAAAAAAACGTAGTACGAGGTATGTACCTGTTCGGATAGTCCGATGACCGAATATACTGCCAACATATCCAGGGATCTCTTGGGTCGCTTCCCGAAGATTCACCGATGACGTATGATTCGAACATAATTAATATGTGATTAATTACAGAGAGATTTTATCTAGTATAAAATACTATTTGAAGAGAGAGAACGATTAATTTGGAATCAATCGATAAAATAATATATTTGATATATTAAACGAAATTAGATTTCGATGCGGAATTAAAATTAGATTTTAATTCGGGCAAACTAATTAATTTAGAATTAATTCGCAAGCGACGTGAATAGTAATTTTGCTTGGCATAATTATTTAATTAAATTTGATTTAATTACGCCGCAACGGAAAATTCGTTAATTCAGAATTAGTGAACCCGAGCCCGGGATGTGTTGCGGGCGCACTCGGATTTTGAATCAAGTGGGGCCCACATGTCACATCACTTGTCACTTTAATTACTTTTTGGTGATTGGTTTTGGTGAAAGGAATGGTGATGACTTGTATTACACATTTTGTGTGTAATCATAGGATTGACTTTTACCAAATTTTGAGATTTGGTATATGATATTTTGTTTTTAGGAAACATAATACAGAAGTCATATTTTTCACTTCCCTCTCCTCTCTCCATTACCGAAATTGGCACTCTCCCTCTCAAAAAGTTTGGCTTGGCCGAAACTTGAAGAAAGAATAAGGAAATTTGTTGCAAATTTTCTAAGTTGCTAGCACATCAAAGAATCATCCAATGTGATAGGGAAACCATCCCAAAAGCTTGGAATCAAAGAACAAAGCTTGGAGCTTGGATTCAACATTCAAAGAGGAAGCTTGGAGACTTCTCAAAGGCAAAAAGTTTTGTATTCAACACCTCCAAAATCCGATCAAAGTAAGTTTAATTCCGCTATTCTTCTTTGTGTATTCACTTGATTTCATTGCTGAAAATAATCTTGGGACAAGTTATAAACCCCAACAAAAGATCACCCCCCATGATTGCATGATTTATTTCCTTCCCATGCAAGGAAAATCCTAGCCCACTCCTATAAAAATACACACAAACCAAACCCTTCTCCCCTTGGAGAGAGCTCATTCACGGCAACTCAACCCTAAATAACCAACACCCCTCTCGTCTCCATCTCTCATCTCTCTCTCTCTTATCCTCTCTCTCTCTGTGACAACTTCATCAAAACCCTCACCGACTACTCACAAACTACACCCAAAAAATAGTCCCAAATCACCACAAACGTCACCCTAAAAACAGCCCCAAATAACCGCAAACTGTACCCCAAAAATACCCCAAAACCAGCCCAATAAATCAGCTAACGAACTATCCAAAAAAACAGCAGCTCAAAATAGACAAAACAGCAGCCCAAAACAGCGAGGCGACGAAGGAAAACATTGAACCAATGAACTGGAAAAGTTGTGGAGCATTAACCCTTCCGACGGCCACGTAACGCACTTCTAAGAAGCGACTTAAAAGGTAAGACCTGAGGGCCAAAATCCTATATTGAAAACAGCCAAATTCTTTGGTCACATATTTATTATTCCGCATTTATTTCGCATCATTAGTCCTTTATTATTTAAAATATTATTTAATTTCCATTTATTGTTGTTTTATTATTCCGCATTTGTTTTATTCTCTTCCGTTATTTATGGGTATATGCATTATCATGTTTCATGTATGTCAATATTGGGTTAGTGATTGAGTGTTGCTTCTCGTGGTATATCAGATGGAAACCCAAACGTAAATTCCATAGCCGAATCCGAATGGACGTTAGTGCGGTCTGTACTTGGGATAAAATTCCATGTACCGCTTGAGGAAATGTTCACGGATATGTTCATGGGATTGTGTGCTCGCTTTTATTTCATTTACTTTTATGTGTCCAAACTTGTGTGTCGCTTAAACTATCTTGTATGTGTTGCATGAGACTCGGTTATAATATTGCATAAATCCTTTCATTACAATTGGCATAAGTAAGGGACCATTTCGAACCCAACGGTTTGAGGTCTTCCCTTGTGAGGGGTGAGTGCGGCCATAAATTATTTCTCAGTTCACACTGGGTGGCGACTCCTTTATTCTCTGGTTTAGTCTCCCGCAGGCTACTCCGTACTCTCAACCGGGCCACGGGCCTGGGACAGCGTCCCCGATTTCTGTGTCTTACAGTGATCTCAGCAGAATACAAACTCTAGGGCCATTCTAGAATGAATTCTTCAAACAAAGAAATCACAACGGATCTCTCATTCAAAGAAATCACTCAAGAACGCCATTTTGTATTCTTTAGCCAAAAACCACGATTTAATATCAACATTAACCAACAGATCCTTAATTGTCCAATCAGTGTGACAAGAGATAAGCTTCCTCAGAATCTATAATAGACTACTGAGAATGACCTACTCACTGTTATACTATAAAGGTCAAACTTTTATCAAGCTCACTTCGCTTTTGTTGCGCAAACAGTTTGCACATTTTATGAACTATTAATAACGAAAGCTTAATCAAGTTCAAATCTTGATCGTAGTAAGCCATGAACAATCTTAAATCTATGATTCAATGCTAAGTTCTGGAATCGATATCAAATATCGCTCTCACTATAAGTTATAGGATAATTTTCTTCAACATGAAAACATCAGAATCATTAAGTATCAAATACTTTGTAAATGATTCTGACATCCTATAGGACTTATACGGCAGTTGGCTAAGGGTATTTTCATCTTATTAATTACGTAGTTCCATTACAGTTTATCATTTTCACATTTGACTTCATAAAGTCAAATCTTTTCTGCAATCGTCAACATCCAATGTTAACCACCAAGTAACAAAACAATTTTATTACTCGGGATCGTAGAAAAGATATTCTATCAAATAGAATACAATATTCTATTAAATAGAATAAATGATAAACCTTTCACTCGTACCTCCGAGGCATAAGTACTTTCAATTATATAACCATTATACAAAAGAAAGTTTCAAATCTCAAACTTTTCAAGATTCAAATTTTCTATGATACATATCATATATGTAACTGTAGGAACGAATGGAACAGTAATTAAAGAAACGAATTAGAGTTTCTGGAGCATAACCCCAAGAGTATTGAAAATCAATTCGGTAACACTCAATATCAACGAATCAAATCATATAAGATTCGATAACTTGTCATCTTATCCGCAAGAATTGGGTGTCATCTTCCGAAGCACGCCTCGTCATATGTTCGGTCTTCATGAGGTCGGTCATAATGGTCCTTTGAACTGAGAATGCTGTTGTCGATCTGATAATGCCTGGTCATCCGATCTCAAGTGGTCGGTCACCTATCATCAAGTGTTCGGTCTCTACCTGTTGGATTTATAACACTCATGTGGTCGGGTCGGCATTAATGATTTCGACCGAGAAAGGAATTACCCTTTTTACCCATGTCGTACTCCTTAAATAACATAGGTCTTGAAAACACCATCAACATATGTCCCCTAGTTCTCGATAACAACGAGTTTGCGAGTTGATGTCGGGAACTGTAAAAAAAGATGGTGTGCCGATGAATCTGTCGGTGGTCACTTCAGGAATCGCAGAGAAAAATGCCTTGGCTGCAAATCTGGTCCTTCCTGCCACCTTCATGTGCTCAGTCAACAAGGATCTCGATATCTACCTGTGGAAAAAAATGATTTGCCCTTATGTTGATGACGATCGACTCGGTGTGACGTAACCCGACCCTGAGCTGAGAATAACATTTGGCTCTGGGGGAATGTCACCTCCCCAGACCAATAGAGGGCCGACCATGGGGGAGATGCTCCGATCCCATGCCGATGATAAGTCTCTCGGTGGAACGTATCCCGACCCCGAGCTGAAAAAAGACTTGGCTCTGGGGGAATATTACATCCCCAGTCCAAAGAAGCCGACTCGGTGGGACATAACCCGACCCCGAGCTGAAAAAAGAACTTGGCTATGGGGGAATATTACATACCCTGTCCAAAGAAGCCGACTTGGTGGGACGTAACCCGACCCCGAGCTGAAACAAACATCGATCTCGGCGGTATAAGAGCAGACTCGAGCTGGAAAGAAACATCGGTCTCGGCGGTACAAGAGCAGACCTGAGCCGGAAAGAAAAATATGATTTCGGCGGAAAAAATCCAGCCCCGAACCGTTTAACCAAGTAGCCTCGGAGGAACGATTCCAGCCCCGAACCGATTAATCAAATGGCCTCGGCGGAACGAATCAAGCCCCGAGCCGATTAATCAAGTGGCCTCGGCTGAACGAATCCAACCCCGAGCGGATTAATCAAGTGGCCTCGGCGGAACGAATCCAGCCTCGAGCCGATTAATCAAATGGCATTGGCGGAACGAATCCAGCCCCGAGCCGATTAATCAAGTGGCCTCACGGAACGAATCCAGCCCCGAGCCGATTAATCAAGTGGCCTCACGGAACGAATCCAACCCCGAGCTGATTAATCAAGTGGGACTTATTCAGAAGGGAAGTGAATCAACATTTTGAAGCCCTACCGAGTCTGGCACGGGCGTCCCTTACCATACCGGTGAAAAACAAAAACAAAACTCTGAAAAATAAAATTAAATGGCGGGGGCGACTTAGCGCTTATCCCAAAACAAAATGTTTCGCAAGTATAAACAACAACACGGATGCCTTAGAACAGCGTCCCGTCCGAGGTCTCCAAACACAATTTTGAATCTTTCAATTCAGTGTCCCGGCGAACCAGGATTTGGATCAAATAGCGTTTACAATGGTAAGGGCACATCCTTTGTACGCCAGGTCACTGTGGAGCCTGAGTATTGTGCGAGGGCTCCTCCTTACAACGCTGGAGAAGGCACACGCCATGGGGGCACAACGCCTCCCCGTGCTGCTCCTTTCTTGGATCCAAATGATGAATGGATCAAAGAGTGTCCGGGATGCTAAGGGCAAATTCCTCCTTAGGTCCGGTGTCACTGGAGCAAGCAATTGTCACGGGGGCAACGACTCTCCCCGTGCTATGATTTCTCAAGGATCCATTACATCGGGTAAGTGAGGATTAGAGAGTGTTCGAAACATTAAGAGCACATTCCTCCTTATGTTCGGTAACACTGGAGCAAGCAATCGCCACGGGGGTATCATCCCTCCCCGTGCTATGCTTCTCACGGATCCTATGCATCGAGTATGTCCTTGAATATTCCGAGGACCCCGAGCTAAAAAAGACACTTGGTTCTGGGGGAATGTCCCGTCCCCAGACCAATGAGCATAACTCGGTGGTGTAGGGGTTTTTAGGGGCTAAATCCGGTAACGCAGCGGAAGCGGTGGAAAATCGTATTTTCCGATTTCAAAACTTTTTCTCGGATTAATTAAATAAACATATTTATTTAATATTCCAATATTCAAATTATGAAATAAAATTCAATAAATCATATTTAGGTGAATTTACCAAATTACCCTTACTTTGGTATTTTGTCCATTTTAGTCCGAAATTGATCTAATCAATTTTGAATGATTCTAAATCATTTCTAAGATGACTTAGCATGTTCAAAACATCAAAACACCAAAAGCAACCAAATCCCCAAATTTTATCATCTTTGGCCGAATGCTCCCAATGGTGGGCATTTTGGCCTTTTGTCATTTCATGTCTCAAACACATCCAAATGTAATCCAATCAACATGAAAATTTATATGCATCATATACACATCCAAATACACAACATATATGAAAAGCCCCAAATTTGGAAGTGGTCATGACCCTAATTTTTCAATTCATCAAATTGGACAAATTAGACCAAATTGGTTAAATACAACACTTCAATCATCTTTCTTCATCCAATCAAAGTCTCAAACAATGAAACAACTCAAGATAAAATCTAGGTCATCTAAGAGTGGGTCAACAACTCTAGATTAGCAACATGGTTTCCAAAACCTTAAAAGAAAGCTTCTAACTACAATAGTCACAACCTTACTTCATCATACATGCTCAACACTTCCATCAAAACTTCCATCAACAAAAAAAACAAGGAATAAAGAAAGAAATAACCTAAGAACATCATATGTTAAAGCCTAGATCCTAAGGAACATTTTCCTTTCTAATAGCAAGTTTGAAAAACTCACTAAAATCCAAGCTTTCTTTGATTTCTTCTTTCTTTCTCACAAGCTTCCTTTGCTTCCATTAATGGAGTTTTTCTTTAAAGTGTATTAGGTTAAGAATGAAATGAAATGAAAAACAATATATACTTGGACAAGGAATGCCTTGGCCGAATTTCACTAAAGGAAAAACAAATATTGTAATTTCATTTTCATTTCACTTTAATTTAGTCAACTTGGTTAATATCCAAAACAACTTTAAAGATATTTAATTTAGTCAACAAATGCAACTTACAAAAATATAACTTTTATACTTTAAAGTGTCATGGCCGAAATTTAACAAGAAATAAAGAAAAAGATATTTTCATTTTCAAACATTTTTGAACAAATATCTTAAGAAGTCAAAATCAATTTGACAACCATTTCCTTTAATGTATAAGTCACAATTTCAACTTATAATCATTTCCTAACTTTATCATTTGGTGATATATTTATATTTTAATTATATTAATCATTTAACAATTAAATAATTAAATAATTAATTAAATACAAATATATCAAATATATGTATTATATTTACTTTAAATATCTCAAATACATATATTGATGATATATGTCAAATACCTTTATTTGACTATTTATTAATGTGTATTTAATAATATCATATATTAAATACAAATACACATTAATTAGGAAATGACGGTTCGGCCCGTTCGCATGTATTTTTCATTTAACGATTAAACGATTTATAAATAATCATCATTATTCATAATGTTGCTCTAGTGCTCTACGAGTATGTTTCATTATTGAGACTCTCTAGATTCAGGTATATCCGTCACGAAATCCAATTTCATGTCCATAATCTATCCACCCGTAGATTATGACGATCACGGATAAACTAGCTGAATCATACAGGTCGAGGTCATTGCATACGTATAATCCCTCCGTCACAGGTATCCGGATAATCCCAGAGATATAGATGTAAACGTCAAATCTCTATAGGTATTATCTCGTCGACGTATCTATTAGCAATCTCTAATAACACTCGGAACTTACTTCCGATGTATATTGTGGCCCAGATTTAACAGACTGCTAATAATATATGGCTACCTATGCTCTGTACACAGAACTGACGGATCCTATCTTGACACACACAGGATATCCTGAGGATCGATCCACACCCAACGAACAGGCGGAGGTCTGATCTAAATAGATCGGTGACGTGACTGCCATCTAAGTGTGGAGGATGTCTCATACATCCACAGTGGTGTATCAAGTCAAGACCACTATGCTACTCAACCCGAGAAGATTCTTATTGACGTTGGCGTACCATCCATTAAGAATCTTCGGTGAGCCGTTCAGTGTTTATCCACTATAAACACCTACACGTCTATACGAGTCTCCATAGACTCATGTTTCATTGGGATAAACCATCGGACCAAGTCTCGATATACGACATGTACTGGTCTCAATGGATTTGACTAACCGACCCGTGTTAGCAAATCTTGACCAGGAACTTTGTTTGATAATATACATATAGCAGTGACACTTCCCAATGTCAATTACAAACTAACTTTGTAACTGTGTACTGCATTATATATTATCGGGCCTTTGTCTAATATATACATATCACTAAACCACATTTAGTTTCATCTAATCGTAATCAGATCGAATACGTATATAGAGAACAAGAGGTGCAACCATAAATTAGTAATATTATGGAATAAGGGGATGTTCGTATTCATGAATCAGACATAAATACGGTCCGGATTGGCGCTCTGAGCACCAACCCCACAATTTCTCCCACTTGCTCTAGTGCCAATCCACGGTATCATATACTCATCTCAATGTGCATCGTATGCACATTGCCCTCAAAAGCTCACCAGTATACTTAAGAGGTAGGCAACAAAAACAAGTCCGCTATGACATATTGAGTTTGTCAAACAAACTCCATCGTTTCCCATAGTCAGCATCATTCATATTTGTAGAATCTAGATTATACATTAATATGACTCTGATGCTACATCAGTATTTTGGCTACAGCTACAGAGTTGTCCAAGTATTTAAGGATCAAATCCAAATACTATGAAGAGACAACCTCAAGCACAATAACAATTCAAAACTTATATTTTATAAGGTCACTATGCAACTTTATAAGTCAATACTTATATAAGTTGCATTTAATTCTACTATTAAGTAGAATCTTTCGTGACACTCCCCTGCATCTTTTCTGACTCTTTATGACGTAGACTGTCTACGTCATAATTAGTCTCAAAACTAATATGACCCTAATGGTTGCAGATATTCTCCATGAATTAGAAACTCGTTCTTAATATCTCAAAGATCACAAAGAACGTGTTTCAAGATCCATCATATGGTTTATAAGATGTCAAAATAACTCGTAACAATTACGATTAAATCAACATCGATAATCGCATATAATAAAGTATTCACTATGTCATCATCAAATGATACATAATATGGTTTAGACATTCTAATCAATATCTCTTTCGAAAAAGGAATCATCATTACGAAAGATGAATACTATGTATAAGACATACAATAACTGTCGAACAGTTATACTAACTGTCATACAGATAGCCTTGTTATGTCCTTCATTAGATCATATCTAATGTACGACTAATAGGGGTATCTCACAAGTCTCCAAGTTTCATATCATATATAAAACTTATAGCAAATAACAGAGACTACTCCCACTGTTTTCACGGAGTAAAGAAGACTTAGGTAAATCTTTTACCTCACAAACATCTCATTATTACAATAATAATGATAATGTCGTCAGGATATATAACACTAGAAAGTAATTTGTACACTCCCACTAACCCTTCTAATCACATATGTATTCTCTATACTTTGACAAGATCAGACAATCTGACGATATCAAAAATAGAGAACACATATTTCTGGAAGACTTATCCGAGTCTACAATAGGCTCTGTAAGCTAGCACACAAACTGCGATCTCAGCAGAACACAAACTCTAGGGCCATTTCAGAATGAACTCCTTCAAATAAGGAAATCACAACTGATCTCTTATCTGAATAAGTCATCCAAAAACGCCACTTTGCATTCTCTTTAGCTAAAATATACAGTTTATATCAACATTAACCAATATATCTTTAATTGTTCATTTAGTGTGACTAGAGATAATTTTCTCAGAATCTACAATAGATTGATGAGTATAACATTTCTCACTGTCATACTGTGTAAAGGTCAAACCTTTAATAAGCTCACAATGCTTTCGCTGCGCAAACAATTAGCACATATCATGAACTAATTCATAATGAAAGCTTAATCAAGTTCAAAACTTGATCGTAGTAAGCTATGAACAATCTTAGATCTATGGTTCAATGGTGAACTTCCAGAATCGATATCAAATATTGCTTCCATTATAAGTTATAGGATAACTTTTCTTCAGTAAGAAAACTACGGAACCATTAAGTATCAAATACTCGTGAATGATTCTGTTATCCTATTGGACTTGTACGGAAGATGTATAAGGGTTGTTTCATCTTATTAATTACGTAGTTCCATTTATAATTTATCATTCTCACATTGACTTCAATAAGTCAAGTCTTTTCTACAATATTTAACATCAGATGTTACACACCAAGTAATAAAAATTTTATTACTTAGGATCGTAGGAAAGATATTCTATTAAAATAGAATACAATATCTATTAAACAGAATAAACAATAAACCTTTACTTATACCTCCGAGGTGTAAGAATTTCCATTATATAACTATTATATAAAAGACATTCAAATCTTAAACATTTTATTTTCTCAAGATTCGGATTTTCTATATACATATCATATAGTACCTACAAAATTAATGGAACATTAATTAAAGAGATGAATTAGTGTGACTGGAGTATATCCCCAAGAGTATTGAAACTAATTCAGTAACATTCAATATCATATGAATCAAATCATATAAGATTCGACTGCTCCCACTACTCAATTCCATCAAGATGGAATCATGGAAGAATAATATTGAATATGAATCATATTCACTAAATAACCTTAGAACTAATTGCTTTAAATTCATACGTTTGATCGTATCAAAGATCTTTGAACAGTTCAAAGACATGTTATGAATTTTGAGGATAGAATTCTCTAAAACCTTTAGATTGACTATATTTGAACAAGTCAAAATATTCAATCTACGTTTCATCAGAACGGATTGAAAGTTCTTGATACTTTCAAGACTTTCAATATGTGTTCCTTCAGAAACACGTAACTAAGTTATGACAATTCATCAACTAAGTTACGAAATAAAGAAAACTACCTTAAGAAATTATTATTATAAACTACATACATCCAATGTATCAGTTAAATAAATTTGGTGGTCCAATGACAATCATTGGTTAAACGAGATCTTAATCACTTTCCTGAATACAATATTCATTGAATGGATGAGGATGTGTGGTGTGATCTAGTATCAAACCATCCTTTACCATACGGATTGAGCATCCAATACTTAAGTGATTAAATTCATAAAGCACCGTTCTAAATTATTTACTTTACCGAATAATTTCTCTTTATGTTATCTCTACGTCAATGACACTACTAGTTATTATAAAATATGTAACAATTGTTTTAAAGAACAAGTGACTATCCAATAGTCGCAAGTTCCGATATCAAATATCAAAACAATCGTTAACCAATATTTCAAATAACTAGACGGGAGATCTGGTATCCAATACCTATAGTTGTTGTATTGTGAAAATCGATATTTTCTATACACAAATATACACATCTCCTTTCTTTAGCTTTACTATTTGCATTCAACTATTCACAACAATTGTAAATAACTGATTAGCAAATTGTGTCATACACATTACCTCTAAAGGTAATTAAAGCTTAGAAACGTCATTACTAGATAAACAAATACCTAATAGGGCTTTCTTAATGCCAGTCAAGAATCTCGAGACATGAACTAATTCAAGTCAATTCTTACTGCATAAGAAACAATTGTCTCTAAAGTATTACATCCTAAAAGGGATATCTATCTAGATTATCTGTTGTGACTTAGAAACTAAGTCATTAACCATCTTGATTTTTGAAGAAAATCAGAACAACAGTTCTCGATGTTCTAGACTAATCTAATAATATCCTAGTCTAATAGTATCTAGAACCTATCCTAGAATGACTGCAACCAAGAGTCTAGTCAGATAACATATCATAATATGTGTGCAGTAAATAAAAGTTTAATTCTATATAAAAAATAGAATAAGGAAACAAACAAGCGGCAATTTCCATAATAACATACACTGCCTAAGTTATGGAATATTTTAAACTTAGCAGTGCCTCCCACTATTTTTATGTAATGCCGTAATCCCCAACGGAAAGACGAGAATTCAATAATTAAATCGAATTCCATAATGGGAAGAGGACCCCATGAATATATTTCGACTCACAGCAGAGGCACGGTCTCGCCGACGTATATTCACAGGTAGACAACTAATTGTCAATCACTCACTAGTGACTCCAAGGTTCCGGTCCTGGCCGTTTCTCGTTGTCGCTGCGAAGGCAGGCCCACAAGGAGATGTACCAAGGTTAAACTTGTCAATGATAAACTCAAGTTACTTGCGTAACCCTGACAGCTAGGGCACGTTCAGGATTCCGCTTTCGCTTGAATTTATCTAGTATCTAATATACATTCGGTATAAATAAATTTCTATCAGCTACACCCTCACAGTAGAGGCACGGTCTCGGATGTAGTCAACGAAAATATATTATAAACCATATTGACAAGACGGACCAAGAAACAAGTATTCCAAATACTAGTTACTTTAAAACCTTATTAAGCGGGGATATTCCATTAAGTGTCATACACCCTAAATCTAATCAAATTAGATTATAACATGCATGTATAAAGTCAAGAAAACATGATTAAACATTGAATAAAACAAGCTAATCATTTATGGAGGCCTAGAATCAGACTCGCTCTGATACCATTTTGTAGGGGTTTTTAGGGGCTAAATCCGGTAACGTAGCGGAAGCGGTGGAAAATCGTATTTTCCGATTTCAAAAATTTTTCTCGGATTAATTAAATAAACATATTTATTTAATATTCCAATATTCAAATTATGAAATAAAATTCAATAAATCATATTTAGGTGAATTTACCAAATTACCCTTACTTTGGTATTTTGTCCATTTTAGTCCGAAATTGATCTAATCAATTTTGAATGATTCTAAATCATTTCTAAGATGAACTTAGCATGTTCAAAACATCAAAACACCAAAAGCAACCAAATCCCCAAATTTTATCATCCTTGGCCGAATGCTCCCAATGGTGGGCATTTTGTGCCTTTTGTCATTTCATGTCTCAAAACACATCCAAATGTAATCCAATCAACATGAAACTTTATATGCATCATATACACATCCAAATACACAACATATATGAAAAGATCCAAATTTGGAATTGGTCATGAACCCTAATTTTTCAATTTCATCAAATTGGACAAATTAGACCAAATTGGTTAAATACAAACACTTCAATCATCTTTCTTCCATCCAATCAAAGTCTCAACACAATGAAACAACTCAAGATCAAATCTAGGTCATATAAGAGTGGGTCAACAACTCTAGATTAGCAACATGGTTTCCAAAACCTTAAAAGAAAGCTTATAACTACAATAGTCACAACCTTCCTTCATCATACATGCTCAACACTTCCATCAAAACTTCCATCAACAAAAAAAAACAAGGAATAAAGAAAGAATAACCTAAGAACACATCATGTTAAAGCCTAGATCCTAAGGAACATTTTCCTTTCTAATAGCAAGTTGGAAAAACTCACTAAAATCCAAGCTTTCTTTGATTTCTTCTTTCTTTCTCACAAGCATCCTTTGCTTCCCTTAATGGAGTTTTTCTTTAAAGTGTATTAGGTTAAGAATGAAATGAAATGAAAAACAATATATACTTGGACAAGGAATGCCTTGGCCGAATTTCACTAAAGGAAAAACAAATATTGTAATTTCATTTTCATTTCACTTTAATTTAGTCAACTTGGTTAAATATCCAAAAACAACTTTAAAGATATTTAATTTAGTCAACAAATGCAACTTAGAAAAATATAACTTTTATACTTTAAAGTGTCATGGCCGAAATTTAACAAGAAATAAAGAAAAAGATTTTTCATTTTTCAAACATTTTTGAACAAATATCTTAAGAAGTCAAAATCAATTTGACAACCATTTCCTTTAATGTATAAGTCAACAAGCAACAACTTAATCATTTCCTAACTTTATCATGGTGTGATATTTATATTTTAATTATATTAATCATTTAACAATTAAATAATTAAATAATTAATTAAATACAAATATATCAAATATATGTATTATATTTACTTTAAATATCTCAAATACATATATTGATGATATATGTCAAATACCTTTATTTGACTATTTATTAATGTGTATTTAATAATATCATATATTAAATACAAATACACATTAATTAGGAAATGACGGTTCGGCCCGTTCGCATGTATTTTTCATTTAACGATTAAACGATTATAAATAATCATCATTATTCATAAATGTTGCTCTAGTGCTCTACGAGTATGTTTCATTATTGAGACTCTCTAGATTCAGGTATATCCGTCACGAAATCCAATTTCATGTCCATAATCTATCCACCCGTAGATTATGACGATCACAGATAAACTAGCTGAATCATACAGGTCGAGGTCATTGCATACGTATAATCCCTCCGTCACAGGTATCCGGATAATCCCAGAGATATAGATGTAAACGTCAAATCTCTATAGGTATTATCTCATCGACGTATTTATTAGCAATATCTAAATAACACTCAGAACTTACTTCCGATGTATACTATGGCCATAGATTTAACAGACTGCTAATAATATATGGACTACCTATTCTCTGCACACAGAACTGACGGATCCTATCTTGACACACACAGGATATCCTGAGGATCGATTTACACCCAACGAACAGGCGGAGGTCTGATCTAAATAGATCGGTGACGTGACTGCTATCTAAGTGTGGAGGATGTCTCATACATCCACAGTGGTGTCTCAAGTCAAAGGACCATTATGTTACTCAACCCGAGAAGATTCTTATTGACGTTGGCGTACCATCCATTAAGAATCTTCGGTGATCCGTTCAGTGTTTATCCACTATAAACACCTACACTTCTATACGAGTCTCTATAGACTCATGGTTCATTGGGATAAACCATCGGACCAAGTCTCGATATACGACATGTACTGGTCTCAACGGATTTGACTAACCGACCCGTGTTAGCAAATCTTGACCAGAAACTTTGTTTGATAATATACATATAGCAGTGACACTTCCCAATGTCAATTACAAACTAACTTTGTAACTGTGTACTGCATTATATATTATCGGGCCTTTGTCTAATATATACATATCACTAAACCACATTTAGTTTCAATCTAATCGTAATCAGATCGAATACGTATATAAGAACAAGAGGTGCAACCATAAATAAGTAATATTATGGAATAAGGGGATGTTCGTATTCATGAATCAGACATAAATACAGTCCGGATTGGCGCTCTGAGCACCAACCCAAACAGGTGGGACGTAACCTGACCCCGAGCTGAAAGAGGTACTTGGCTCTGGGGGAATGTCTCGTCCCCATACCAATGTGCATGACTCGGTGGGACGTAACCCGACCCCAAGTCGAATAATCAAGTGGTCTCGGGGGAACAAAATCCAGCCCTGAGCTTGTATCTTGTTTGTTCTACGTGCTTGTAAACTTGTATTCACCGATAAGAACACGACTGTCATAACAGGTCCATAAATTGTCTGCCCCATAGCCATCTTCTTCAATGTAGCAATCAGATCTTGTTTCGGAAACAATTGACCCGAATTGAAACCAAAAGTGCTGTGTGGGATCTAAAATTAACATCCTTTATCCAGCCATCCTTGATGTTCTCACCAAATCATAAGGTTTTGAAGATGCAAAAGTCTCAAAAAATGAGGCCGTTTTGGCAGAGGATGTTGAAAACCAGATGAAAACATAAAATAATAAGGAGATGCCCCATTGTAAGCCCTCGTCGTCGACTTCCTTAAAAAATCCGTCAACTTGAAGTAATCTCTCGACTGCGTCTGGTTTTTCAGAAGGTTCAGGTGGATTCTGCCAACTGGGTCTGCGAATACGCTCGTGATATTCTTTTTTTTACATTGTTGGCCATGCAATTATCTTCAACTCATGCTGTATAGCAGCGAGTTCTTGTCTTCAAGGCTCCATGTGTAGTAGCAAGCCTTTGATTCTCTGTCGCAAGCTTTTGCATCTCCACGTGTTGTGCCGTAATCTTCTGTTCCATAACTTTCGTGCATTCTCAATCAATGTTGCAGAAGAGAATGATGTTGAGACCAATTTCCAAAAAGCAAGTTACACTCTCGAAGCATAAGTTAAGATTACTCTTTAAGAGTCGATTTAGTGCATTCAGAGGCATACAAGGTGTTTTATCTATACTGGAATCATCTTTCGAGGGTCTTAATGTGAAGAAATTTGATGCTGCATTTGCAGTTGATCCACTCTACCATCGAACATCTGCTCAGTTTGATGAAGGTGGAGCCAATGTGCTCTTGTTGAATAATCTTGGAGTGTATGCTGGATGTCAGGTGCTCTTTGATTCTCGGGAAGTACCCGGGAGGGCATGTCATCTGCAACAACCCTTGGGATCATAGTCAACCAATTTGATGAAGCTAATATAGGTTGTCGGATACTTTTTTTTTCTCTCCAGAAATCGATAGACCAAGTTGAAGCTGTGTATAATAGAAGAAGTCGAGCCTGATGATGTTGAATTTGATGAATGTTGGATCAATGATTTTGATCATGATGACCAACCACGTGTTGATGAGAACCACAATGATGCAGATCTTTCTTTCACTGGCTATCAAGAGGTTTTGTCGCAGACAATGTGTTCATTATTTGAAGAATTTAATATGAATTTGTACACTGGTTTCTCTCTCCCTGTCCATAGGTGATTTCCATCTTTTGCCATCGTCTTACTACATGAGTCGCTTGTTGTTGAGTTCCCCACAGACGGCGCCAACTGTTGACGGCTGATTTTGGTCTCAGGGCAATATGGGAATATTACCCCCGAGACAATCCTCCCTCAATAGTGAATTTATTCGGTTAAGGGGAAACCAAAATCAAATTAGCAAAAGACAGATAAATACACCAATCAATAAGGAGATTTAACGTGGTTCGGCGGATCAGATCTCACCTACGTCCACCGGCACAAAACGGATGATACTTTTATTACTGAGATATGCTTCTCTCATCTCTCTTTTGTTTACAAGTCTCACAATAATGATTCTGATCTCAAATCAACTCTCAATGCTCTCTCTCCTCCAATCTCAATGATCTCTCCCCTTATTTATAATAGTGAAGAAATCAGATTCCTTCTCCTACAAGAATTTCCTAGTTGAAATACTTTCCTTTTCCCATAAAGATTCCTTAGTCAAAACTATTCCATTTTCTCATAAGGATTCCTAATCAAAACTACATTTACTTTCTTTATCCTACTAGGACTCTGACTCACCAGTTTTCCCCATGAAAGTAGGATAACTTGTCATCTTATCCGCAAGAATTGGGTGTCATCTTCCGGAGCACACCTCGCCATATGCTCGGTCTTCATGAGGTCGGTCATAATGGTCCTTTGAACTGAGAATGCTGCTGTCGATCTGATAATGCCCGGTCATCCGATCTCAAGTGGTCGGTCACCTATCATCAAGTGCTCGGTCTGTACCTGTTGGATTTATAACACTCATGTGGTCTGGTCGGCATTAATGATTTCGACCGAGAAAGAAATTACCCTTTTTACCAATGTCGTAATCCTTAAATAACATAGGTTCTGAAAACACCATCAACAACTTTAAAACTAATTGTCTTAAATTCATGCGTTTGATTAAATCAAACATCTTCAAACAATTCAAAGACGCGCAATGAATTTTTAAAGACAAAGTTTTCAACACTACAGATAAAATATCTTTGAACTATTCAAAATATTCTATCCGGGTTTCATTAGTAACATATTGATAATTCTTGAACAATTCAAGATGTTCAACATGTTCTCTAGTGGAAACACGTAACTAAGTCATGGCAATTCATTAACTGAGTTACGAAGCAAAGAAAACTGTGCAAGGAAATTTCTAATTCATTAAACTACATACTTCCAAATCATTAGTTTAATAAATTTGTGGTCGAATGACAATCATCGGTTAAATGATATTTAATCACTTCCTGAATACAATAGTCATTAAATGGATAAGGATATGTGGTGTGAACTCGTATCAGACCATCCTTTACCATAAGGAATAAGCATCAAATGCTTATGTGATAAAAACTCATAAAGCACAGTTCTAAGTTATTTATTCTACCGAATATTTTCTTAATGCTTATCTTTCATTAATAACACTACTAGTCGCTTTAAAATACGTAACAATTGTTTATACAGAACAAGTAACTATCCAATAATCACAAGTTCTGATATCAAATATCAAAACAATTATTAAACATTTTTTAATTAACTAAACGGGAGACCCGATATCCAATACATATAGTTGTCATATTATAATAATCGAAATTCTCTATACACAACTATACGCATCTCATTTCTTGAGCTTTATAATTTATGTTCAATTATTGACAATAATTGCAAATAATCAATTAGCAAACTGCGCCAAACACGTGACTTCTAGAAGTCACTAAAAGCGAAGAAACATCATTAAAAGATAAACAAACACTTAAGGGGTTTTCTTAATACCAGTCAATAATCTCGAGACATGAACTATTCAAGTCAATTCTTACTGCATAAGAAACTGTCATTTCTAGATAATTATATCCTTAAGCAGATATCCTATTTAGATTACATAATCGTGACTTAGTAACTAAGTCACAAACCATCTTGATTTTCAAGAAAATCGGAACAACAATTCCTGATGGTTTTAACTAAAAGTGCTGTGTGGGATCTAAAATTAACATCCTGTATCCAGCCATCCTTGATGTTCTCACCAAATCATAAGGTTTTGAAGATGCAAAAGTCTCAAAAAATGAGGCCGTTTTGGCAGAGGATGTTGAAAACCAGATGAAAACATAAAATAATAAGGAGATGCCCCATTGTAAGCCCTCGTCGTCGACTTCCTTAAAAAATCCGTCAACTTGAAGTAATCTCTCGACTGCGTCTGGTTTTTCAGAAGGTTCAGGTGGATTCTGCCAACTGGGTCTGCGAATACGCTCGTGATATTCTTTTTTTTACATTGTTGGCCATGCAATTATCTTCAACTCATGCTGTATAGCAGCGAGTTCTTGTCTTCAAGGCTCCATGGGTAGTAGCAAGCCTTTGATTCTCTGTCGCAAGCTTTTGCATCTCCACGTGTTGTGCCGCAATCTTCTGTTCCATAACTTTCGTGCATTCTCAAATTAATGTTGCAGAAGAGAATGATGTTGAGACCAATTTCCAAAAAGCAAGTTACACTCTCGAAGCATAAGTTAAGATTTACTCTTTAAGAGTCGATTTAGTGCATTCAGAGGCATACAAGGTGCTTTATCTATACTGGAATCATCTTTCGAGGGTCTTAATGTGAAGAAATTTGATGCTGCATTTGCAGTTGATCCACTCTACCATCGAACATCTGCTCAGTTTGATGAAGGTGGAGCCAATGTGCTATTGTTGAATAATCTTGGAGTGTATGCTGGATGTCAGGTGCTCTTTGATTCTCGGGAAGTACCCGGGAAGGGCATGTCATCTGCAACAACCCTTGGGATCATAGTCAACCAATTTGATGAAGCTAATATAAGGTTGTCGGATACTTTTTTTTTTCTCTCCAGAAATCGATAGACCAAGTTGAAGCTGTGTATAATAATGAAGTCGAGCCTGATGATGTTGAATTTGATGAATGTTGGATCAATGATTTTGATCATGATGACCAACCACGTGTTGATGAGAACCACAATGATGCAGATCTTTCTTTCACTGGCTATCAAGAGGTTTTGTCGCAGACAATGTGTTCATTATTTGAAGAATTTAATATGAATTTGTACACTGGTTTCTCTCTCCCTGTCCATAGGTGATTTCCATCTTTTGCCATCGTCTTACTACATGAGTCGCTTGTTGTTGAGTTCCCCACAGACGGCGCCAACTGTTGACGGCTGATTTTGGTCTCAGGGCAATATGGGAATATTACCCCCGAGACAATCCTCCCTCAATAGTGAATTTATTCGGTTAAGGGGAAACCAAAATCAAATTTAGCAAAAGACAGATAAATACACCAATCAATAAGGAGATTTAACGTGGTTCGGCGGATCAGATCTCACCTACGTCCACCGGCACAAAACGGATGATACTTTTATTACTGAGATATGCTTCTCTCATCTCTCTTTGGTTTACAAGTCTCACAATAATGATTCTGATCTCAAATCAACTCTCAATGCTCTCTCCCTTAATCTCAATGATCTCTCCCCTTATTTATAATAGTGAAGAAATCGGATTCCTTCTCCTACAAGAATTTCCTAGTTGAAATACTTTCCTTTTCCCATAAAGATTCCTTAGTCAAAACTATTCCATTTTCTCATAAGGATTCCTAATCAAAACTACATTTACTTTCTTTATCCTACTAGGACTCTGACTCACCAGTTTTCCCAATGAAAGTAGGATAACTTGTCATCTTATCCGCATGAATTGGGTGTCATCTTCCGGAGCACACCTCGCCATATGCTCGGTCTTCATGAGGTCGGTCATAATGGTCCTTTGAACTGAGAATGCTGGTGTCGATCTGATAATGCCCGGTCATCCGATCTCAAGTGGTCGGTCACCTATCATCAAGTGCTCGGTCTGTACCTGTTGGATTTATAACACTCATGTGGTCCGGTCGGCATTAATGATTCGACCGAGAAAGAAATTACCCTTTTTACCAATGTCGTACTCCTTAAATAACATAGGTTCTGAAAACACCATCAACAACTTTAAAACTAATTGTCTTAAATTCATGCGTTTGATTAAATCAAACATCTTCAAACAATTCAAAGACGCGCAATGAATTTTTAAAGACAAAGTTTTCAACACTACAGATAAAATATCTTTGAACTATTCAAAATATTCTATCCGGGTTTCATTAGTAACATATTGATAATTCTTGAACAATTCAAGATGTTCAACATGTTCTCTAGTGGAAACACGTAACTAAGTCATGGCAATTCATTAACTGAGTTACGAAGCAAAGAAAACTGTGCAAGGAATTTCTAATTCATTAAACTACATACTTCCAAATCATTAGTTTAATAAATTTGTGGTCGAATGACAATCATCGGTTAAATGAGATTTAATCACTTCCTGAATACAATAGTCATTAAATGGATAAGGATATGTGGTGTGAACTCGTATCAGACCATCCTTTACCATAAGGAATAAGCATCAAATGCTTATGTGATAAAAACATAAAGCACAGTTCTAAGTTATTATTCTACCGAATATTTTCTTAATGCTTATCTTTCATTAATAACACTACTAGTCGCTTTAAAATACGTAACAATTGTTTATACAGAACAAGTAACTATCCAATAATCACAAGTTCTGATATCAAATATCAAAACAATTATTAAACATTTTTTAATTAACTAAACGGGAGACCCGATATCCAATACATATAGTTGTCATATTATAATAATCGAAATTCTCTATACACAACTATACGCATCTCATTTCTTGAGCTTTATAATTTATGTTCAATTATTGACAATAATTTCAAATAATCAATTAGCAAACTGCGCCAAACACGTGACTTCTAGAAGTCACTAAAAGCGAAGAAACATCATTAAAAGATAAACAAACACTTAAGGGGTTTTCTTAATACCAGTCAATAATCTCGAGACATGAACTATTCAAGTCAATTCTTACTGCATAAGAAACTGTCATTTCTAGATAATTATATCCTTAAGCAGATATCCTATTTAGATTACATAATCGTGACTTAGTAACTAAGTCACAAACCATCTTGATTTTCAAGAAAATCAGAACAACAATTCCTGATGGTTTTAACTAATCTAACATTATCTAAGCCTATTGTCTTTCTAGAACCTATTCTAAAACTACGCAACCATAAGTAAATTCAGAAAATATATTCAAGTAATATACTATACAATGGATTAGAAATATAATTCTATAAACAATATAGAATAAAAGAAAAACGAAAGCAGTAAATTTCATAATATTACACATTGCCTGAGTTATCGATTTTAAAACTCAGCAGTGTCTCCCACTATTTTACGTAATACCGTAATCCCCAAAGGACAATGGGAATTCAATAATTAAATTGAATTCCATAGTGAGAGTAGGATCCCATGAATATATTTCGACTCACGGCTTTGGCACGATCTCGCCTATGTATATTCATTAGGTAGAAAACTCTTTGTCAATCACTCACCAGTGACTCCTGGTTTCTGTCCTGATCGTTTCTCGCTGTGACAGTTTTGGCACGTTCACTGGGAGGCGTATCAAGGCTACATTTGTCAATGACAAACTCAAGCTACCAGTGTAGTCTTGAAAGCTTTGGCATGTTCAGGATTTCCACTTTCACTTGAATTTACCCAGTATCAATATACAACCGGTATGGATAATAATCCTATAACTACACCCTTACAATTTTGGAACGATCTCGGATGCACTTATAGAAAAATACCCATAAACTGTACTGACAAGACAGACCAAGAAACATGTATCCAATACACCTTACTTTACAGCCATATTTAAAAGCGAGGATTTTCCTATGGAAGTTATACTCTACATCCAATGCAGAATGTTAATCTAAATCTTTTTCTAAACATTTCAATTCTACTTTAGAAAACATAACACAATTTAACTATAAAATTTCTGTTATATTTTCCGTTAACGTAAAACCGAAAAGTAAAGAAATATATCTAGATTACAAGTGTAGGACACAGAAATCGGCGACGCTGTTCCAGGCTCGCAGCCCGGTCAGGAGTACGGAGTAGCCCGCGAGGGACTAAACCGGAGAATAAAGGAGTCGCCACCCAGTGTGAACTAGGAAATGATTTAAGGCCGCACTCACCCCTCGCAATGGAAGACCTTAAACCGTTGGGTTCAGAATGGTCCCTTACTTATGTCATTTGTAATGAACGGATTTGTACAATTTTAGCCAAGTCTACGCGACATACATTTACAAAAGTAATCTATATCTAAATCCTATACGACCTATATCCAAGTTTGCATGCTTCAAAGATAGGTCAAGAAAGAGGTAAACATAACTAATGAATACTTAAATTAATACATGCGGAATAAATATGTGACCAAGGAATTTGGTCGTTCTCAATGTAGGACCTCGTATACCCGGTTAGACGTATTCCACGTCAACCGAGCATGCCGTATCCGGGACAACAAAATAAAATATAATAAAGGGTGCCCTAAGGTCTTACCTTTTAAGTCACTTTTCGGGAGTGCGTTTCACGATGTCGGAAGGGTTATTATTTCTGTTGTTTTTACTGGTCCACTGTTTCTACTATTTTCACTGGTCTGCTATTTCTGCTGTTTTCTTGGGTTCACTGTTCCCGCTGTTTTCTCTATTTTATTTGATGTTTCCACTCTCTGTTTTGGGGTATTTTAAGGACTGTTCTGACTCGATTTTTTGGGGTATTTTGAGGATGTTTTTTAGGCTATTTTTGGGACTGTTTTGGTGTTATTTAGGGGACTGTTTTGCTCTCGGTTTTGGCTACTATTTTCACATTTGGTTTCTGCATGTGTTGGTTTTTGTCTCGGCAGTTTGTGTGTGCTCGTGGCAGTGTGTATTTGTGACGTGTGTGTGTGTTTGTCTAGTGAAGGGTCTTCACGTGATGGGCTATATTTGTTTCCGTGAGTAGGTGTCATGCAAGGTTTTGTGAGGTGGATGTTTTCACGTGGATTAGGGCACGTGTGGCTTGTTGTTCACGTTGTCTTTGGGGGCTGCTTAGGTTGCTATTTTTGGCGTGACTTTGGGTGCTTAGGTTGCTGTTTTTGGCATTAGTGTATGGCTCCTTAGGTTGCTTCTTTTCGCGTGACTTTGGGTTATCAATGCGCAGTGAATTGTGTTTGCTATATTTATGGCGTGCAGGATTTAGGGTTTTGTTTTTTCATGCAGAGAGAGAGAGGAAGAAGGATCAAGTCGTGTGTTCTATGTAAAGGGCGTGAGGGAGCTGTCGTGGGGAGAGAGCGAGAGAGCTGAAGTGTGTTTGTTTGTTGAGAGATGTGAGAGAGATGAGGGGGAGAGGAGAGGACTGAGATTTGTGTGTAAGGAGCAATTTAAGAGGCTAGGGTTTCATTGTTTCCATTTTTGCCGAGAATGAGCAAGGAAGAGAGAGGCTATGGTTCTTTACGTGTGCATCCTCCTGTGGATCCTGAGATTAGGTTTTTTTTTTGTTTCTTTTTTATAATGGTTGAGGTGGAGAGGTTTGAATGGCTATTAAATTATTGGTTATTTGGTGGGGCCTTAGATAATTTATTGGGGAGGTAATTATTTAATGGAGAGAGACTTTAGGGTTTTGCTTTGTTGAATTTGTTGTTGGTTCACGTAGGATGTTTTGAAGAGAGGGGATTTGTTGCTTGACTTTTTATGATTTGTGATTTTGTTGTTTGGCTTTTTCTTGAAAATGGATGAGAGGTGGCTAGGTTTATTTAATGGATTTGTTTTGTTTGTGGAGGATGTGAGGCATTTTGGATTATTTAAATGATTTGTGCTTTGGCTTATTTGGTTGTTTTTCTTTTAGGTTTTGTTTTGTTGTGTTTGTTTGTGACTTTTAGGTTTGGTATTTGTTGAATTTGTGATGTGGTTGTTTGTTGGTGGGTTATTTAATTGGTAAAATGGCGTGAATGGCTAAAGTGAGTGGGTGTGGGTTTTTTGTATTTGTTGAATTGTTTATGTTTTGTTGAATTTGTGTGTGTGTTCATGTGTGGAGGTGTGAGGAGTGAGAAAGGTGTGAGGTGTCTTATGTTTAGGGTTTTGTTTTCATGCATGGCTAGGAATTAGTTCACGTGAGGATCATGCATGCAAGGGTGTGGTGAGAGTTAGGGTTTTGGTTTAAGGTTCGGGCCGGGGATAAATTTTAAAGTAGAGGTCTAACGAGCAAACCCAAGGCTAAGCGAGCGAACTAAATCCAACGAGGCATTGATTCTTGAATTCTCCCTTCCGACGTCTGTTTCCCGCGACTTCCACGACTTAAAAGGTAGTGCCTTCTTTCGAGGCTCATCATCGGGACTTATATGCAAAAATGCAGTGCCTACAGTCGCCCCAACTTTGATGGAATTTGTGCAGTGTGTGACAATGACAATCCTATCAAAGTTTGTACAATACATTTTTACTTACCTGGCTCGCCAGCTGCCACCTGACTTGCCTGTTGTTTTGAACTATGTTGATGATGCAGTGGGCCTCGACCCTGGGACGCATCCCGAAACTGCAACTGATGTATGGGCCTCAACCCCAGGACGCATCCCAAAACTACAACTGATGTGGGCCTCAACCCGTGCTCCATTTTCGGGGTGCCATTTTCGGCGAGTGATAGTGGTCCATTTTCGAACCGTGCTCCATTTTCAGAGTGCCATTTTCGGCGAGTGATAGTGGTCCATTTCCGAACCGTGCTCCATTTTCGGAGTGCCATTTTCGGCAAGTGATAGTGGTCCATTTCCGAACCATGCTCCATTTTCGGAGTGCCATTTTCGGCAAGCTGATGATGTGTGATGGTCCATTTCTGAACCATTACTGAGTAAAAATAATGGTCTTGTTCCCTGAATTGTGGGTCTTGTTCCCGTGGGGCTTGTTTCCGATTTGATTTGAGGGTTTTGTTCCCTGAATTATGTAGAGAGTCGGCTTTGTTCCCTGGGTTTTGTTCCTGTTGTGCCGAATGTGATGGCGAGGTGCTTTTGACGCATGCGCTTTGTTCCCGAACCACATGTTGGTTTTGTTCCCGAACTGTTGTAGAGAGTGGGCTTTGTTCCCAAACTATGTTGACTGTAGGCTTTGTTCCCGAGCTGTACTGAATATGGGTTTTATTCCCTAACTGTGTTGACTGTGGGCTTTGTTCCCGATCTGTGCTGAGAGTGGGCTTTGTTCCTAAACTGTGTTGATTGTGGGCTTTGTTCCCGATCTATACTGAATGTGGGCTTTGTTACCGAACTGTACTGAATATTGGCTTTATTCCCAAACCGTTGATTGTGGGCTCTGTTCCCTGGGCTTTGTTCCCGATATGTGCTGAGAGTAGGATTGTTTCCCAAACTGTTTGACTGTGGGCTTTGTTCCCGAATAGAGCTGATTGTGGGCTTTATTCCCTAATTTTCTGAATGTAGGCTTTGTTACTAATCTGTGCTGAGAGTGGGCTTTGTTCCCAAACTGTACTGAATGTGGGCTTTGTTCCCTAGGCTTTGTTACTAAACTGTGTAGAGTAGGCTTTGTTCCCAAACTGTGTTGAAATAGGGCTTTATTCCCAAACTGTGTAGAGAGTGGGCTTTGTTCCCGAACTGTGTTGAATGTGATGGGGAGGTGCTATCGACCTCTGGGCTTTGTTCCCGAACTGTGTTGTGAGGTGGTCCATTCCCGAACCATTACTGTGAGGTGGTCCATTCCCGAACCATTACTGTGAGGTGGTCCATTCCTAAACCGTGATCCATTCTCAATGTTGTTGGTAAAAATCTAGCTCCCAAGATCAAATCAAGACATGAAATAATGCATGAATACATCAACGGAGGTAGCGGAATACTCACATTGATCGGTTATGTCGATTTGAAGACGAATCATGCCCAAAAACGCACTGCCTTGGTAAGCTTACTGCATGCAGTCCACTGCCTCCAAAACAGAATTTTGAGATGAGAAACGCAGCTCCTAGCTTCGTTGGATGGATCCCGGCTCATGGTCGAACCTCCCTACCACCTTCGCAAGACTTGTAAGTGTGCTAGCACTTGATTTCTCACCATGAGAACCACTTTTGGCTTCCCTTTGTTTCACGCCATTTCTGGTTCCAAACCAGTGAAGATTTTCTTCATTGGGCGTGAGAGAAAGAGAAAAAAATTGAGAGATGAAATTGTGTTAAGTTAAAATGATTTACCAAAAATCAATTTATATTTATGCCATAATTTTATTAAATTAATAATAAAATTATGACACAAAACATGCAATGGCTTAGAGTGTCAAACACTCAAACTCCATGCAATGACATTGAGTGCAATGTACACAATCTACATGCAAAGCATTAGAATGACATGTGTCATGTGGGCCCCACACGTTTCCAAATGAAAGTGGGCCCACGTGCACTCACGCGTTCGGGTTCGATATTTCCGAAATACCGAGCTTACGTCGCGACGTTAATTCAATCGAATTTAATAAATAATTGCGCCTACCGAAATTATTATTTACGTCGCTAACGAATTAATTCTAAATTAACTCGTTTGCCCGAATTAAAATCTGATTTTATTTCCACGTCGAAATCTAATTTCGTCTAATATATCGAATATATTAATTCATCGATCAATTCCAAATTAATCGTTCTCTCTCTTTAGACGACATTTTATCCCGGATAAAATATCTCCGTTATTAATCCTAGATTAATTTTTTCTCTCTCTCTAATTAATCCCATATTATTCAAGAGTGCGAGTTGTGCGTCATCGGTGGATTATCGGGAAGCGACCCATGAGATCCCCGGATAATCTGGCAGTAAATACGGTCGTCGGAGTATCCGAATCACGTACGTACCAAGTACTACGTTCTACCGATTTACGAGACAAGGTCGACTCCTAGCAAAGCACCAAGTCTACCTAATTCTCCGGACATATCCATTAAAGAATATTAGATCTGTATCAAGCGTAGTATACTAATGTATTGTGCATATATCGGCCCAGTATCGGATAGTCACGTGCTAGGGCTGGGGCTGGATAAGTGTCTGCCCCGTCCGAAACACATATCGGATGTCTGGTAACTAGTCTCTATAATCGGATATTCATGACCTGGTCATAATATCACGATTGGATGCGCATCACTTAAGAGCACTAACCGTATCCTGCGTGACATCATCTCCACTATGACTGGAGTGATACTTCCGTCTTGACATCACATCCAATACACTACGATTCTCAATATACCCGGCATGGCGTACACAGAACCGGTTACAGTCCTAGACGACCTCACTAAAGTATATCGATTGTCGTAAGCATTAGCGATGTAAGTCTCAGGTTAAGACTATACACACACTACCTTGATTTCGGCCTCCCATAGACACCTAGTCATAATACCAATGGGATTCCGAAGGGTCTATCCAGAGCGAAGCTGTTTCCCGTACCATCGGTGAAACACGACCTCCTATCGCACTTGCACAAGTATCCAATACTTATATATATGAGAACTATGCCGTTGTGCCCTCACAACGCGCACAAGTGCAATACTAGCCTATTCCGCATTATCGATGTCCAGTCTCGATAATACTACGGCTAGGGATATTAATGATTATCCTTCGTGGACTGATACTGTCTCATATCATCTCAATCCAGGAACTAATCATAGGGACCTCTCTTCATTTATATATCTATGGTGATCTAATCACAAATGATGAGAGTGCAATTTCCTTGTCACATAGTTAATTTGCTACAACAACACAATGATCTGTGCAAATAGTGACGCTATGGGTCATTTTGTCCAACAATCTCCCACTTGGCACATAGCCAGTCACTCGAGTGTCTAACACCCGAACTATGTACAATTCGCTCAAATTGCTGAGGAAAGGTTTTCGTCAGCGGATTTGCTTAATTATCGTCTGACGCGATTTACATTTACACGATCATCACATCGCCACGATGTATGATCCGAACGAATCAGATGATATAGAAGTATATATCTGGATCGTTGATGAGACCTTTAATTCTTTAGCCTGTGCTGACGCCTAGCTCAGCTGCTAACAGAACTATATCTAATCTAATTAGATTTATTATCGATCCAAATGGCTTCTATTGCTGCCTCAGCTGCAGCAATAATCCGCATTTGTTGTTTATTCGGCAACAGTTATCTTGCTCGGAATATTTCCAGCTCACTGTCCCGTTATTCAAACTTTTAGTAGTACCGCAGTATTTAATCGTTTGGAAACTTGCAGCAGTGATCCCAGTCACTTCAAGTTCTCCTTCTCCATAGTTTAAGACAACATCTTTAGTTCTCTAAGATACTAACAGATGTCCTTAAATTCAATCCAGTGACTATCACTTGGATTGACCTGATTGTGACTCCATATGCTCGAAGCGTATGAGACACCAATACAAGTACATTTTAAATGTACAATTTCCAGAGAGTGTTAACAACTCCAAATCTATCCCAGTAGATCTTTATTCCCTGAATAAAGGTTGTTACTCCCCAGAATTCTACGGAGAATTTCTATTGAAAGAATATCTATGAAAGCCAAGCTTTCACCAATTGCTTTATGGGAATTTCACTGTCAGTGCGCTCTCCCACTAACCTCCTTATATACACAAGAATATTTTCGTTTTGAGTTAAATCATAAACCATTATGATTATTTCAAAACGTCAGTTCCAAGAACCTTATGCTTGCTTTGATCCAAACATGGATCGAATAACCCGCAAACCTTGTTTGTCGGTTATACAAAATCGTCAGGATGTTGTAAACATCCTCCAAAAGGTTTCCTTTTCAGGAAAGCGATTTTGATTTGTAACTGACATATTTCATAAATGAAATATACAGTTATCAACAAGCATCTTCAAAATGGACTTACCATGGCAACAGGTAAAAGGTTGAACCGTTATTAACACAATGTTGATAACGATACCTTTCCGTCAAAAGCCTAGCTTTGTACGTTGGTATGTTGCCATCCATGTATGTCTTCCTTGAAGACGTATAATGTACCATAGGCACAATGCTTGTGGTACAACAACTAGTATCCATAATAGTCGTTATACATGGAATCCATTTCGGACTCATGGCACTTTGCCATAACAGGGAGTCGATACCTCGTATCACTTCCTCAAAACGTAGTCGGTGGATACACCTCCATAAGATTGACATCTTAATGAGGTTAGATCAGAAACCCATACCCTAGGTTGTTTTCTGACTCTATCCGATCTACCCGATTCTTGTGTATTTGAAGATTAATGGTACAGATTCATCATAGATGAATATTTGTGTTCCATTAAGGACTTCGTGCTATGAATAGTATTACTCCGATTTTCATTGAGTATCACTATCCTCCCACTGACCACTGCATATCGGTATTCCTCTCAGGAAAACCGCATGGTGAGCAACAATCACATTGTTCTCATGTGGGATTTATAAGTACTATACTTATGGTTTCCCTTAGGATAACCTATATTGGCACTAATCCAATTTGGGTTCTTAGTTTGGTATCATCCAAACTTTATGCCTGGCATACCCAAATTATCAGGAATGAGAAACCTCGTTTCTTTCCTGTTCATATCCTATATGATATCTGTCAAACAGATTTATATGGAACCTTATTCTAAATAAGTTTTGCACTGTTAATACATATCCTGTTGAAGGAAATAGTAGCTCAGAGCGACTCGTGATAAACCTTATCATGTCCAACAATTCGGTTTTTTGTTCGGACACCACCGTCTAACTGACGTGTCTCGGGAGGAGTCCTCATATGAAAGAATACCGTACTCTTTCATTTATATATGAAACTTACTGCTTAAGTATTTTCCATTACGGTCTTACCGTGGCGGAATAATACTATAGCCGATCTGTTTGTTTTCTTCGTGTCGAAACTCAATTTCCGATCTGTGTTCTTCAAAGAAACACATAACCATAACGTGATGCCACATCCGTTAAGGTCACGAAATATTCATGTTCACATCTAGCCTAGCTAGATATGGGCCCACTTACTTCACCATGAATAGGGCTAACAGATCGGTGGCCCTTTTACTATTACCAAGTAAATAGTATTTTAGGTATTTTACCTAATAAACTAGATTCGTAGACCTTATTTGAATAGTCAAATCAGTCCTAGTACCCACTCTTCAAAAGTGTGGATATACGAGTCTTGTTTAATTGTGTCCTAGACAACAATGCCACAAATAAGTCTCTATTGATCAAATCAATTTGAGCTATTTATTTGTCATTTATATGTTTGAGATTTTATTTATATTCAAAATAAATTATGTTATTTACATCTAATGTATTTATCTCAGTATCATCTTTATATAATGAAACACTTTAGTGTTCTAGAATATAAAGGTTTTATCCGCATCGGATTAAACACTGATATAGAGATAATGTCTCTAGTCAAACTAGTTACATTATAACATTTCCTAATTTAAGTACATACCCAAAGGGTAGTTCCTAAACTTAGGTATCTACGGTCGAAACAGCGACTTTCGTCCCGTTTCCAATTCGCAGAGAAATCTCGGCTTGAAGCCAGTATCCAGCTCACAGCGGATTCTGAACGTCAATACATATATGTATTATGTACCACACTAAGTATTTAAATCCAATTTTAATACTAGTAGTAAACATAACTTTGACAAATATTTTTAAAGTTAGAGCCTCTCCCTATCTTTAATTCCTTCGTGTCTTCCATATCCAAATGGTAGTCACTTTGGGATATGTCAATTACCTTTTCAATATTTCACAAACCTTTGGCCAAGCCTTGGGTTTTAGAATATCGAAATGATGTGCACCTTGTGCTACATGCCCAATTGCAAACTTTGACTTTTCTCCCACTAGAATGGTCAATTAATTGCAATTTAATACTTTTAAATCTAAAGATAGATTTATTGTAAGTATATTAATTAAGCACTAAAGTCATCATCACATAAATCTTCCAAAGATTTTATGCTCTACTATTTGCTTAATTATGGGCTTAGTCATAATAAGTTATTTTATCAAATAAATTAACCTATTATTTAATCCCAATATGAAAATTAAATCATTTAAAGCATTTAAATATTCAACTTTTCAATTCTTCTTCTTCTTGATTTCAATAGTCCAACTATTTAATCAATTTAATAAGGTACTATTTATTATAATGATTACAATAATCCAATTATTTAATCAACTATAATTTTAATATTGATTACTATAATCTAATTATAAAATCAACTATCATTTTAATTCAATTATATTGATTACTATAATCCAATTATAAAATCAACTATATATTGAATGAGTTTGTATATAGTCCAACTATATATATATTTAAAACAACATAAAATATTAGTCCAACTAATACTTTTGATTAATATGACGAGTAAAAATAGATGAGCGCGTTTAGCGAGTATTCGAACGAATGTTGCAATTCAATACTTGCCTCCCACTATTTTTCGTCGAGCCTCTAACCCTCTGTCGAGTACTCGGGAAACCGTGTTTCCTAGTGGGCTAGGATCCCGTTAAATATCACACAATCTTGACTTTGGCCAACAAATTGTATGATAATTAACTAGGTAGATCTCGAAGATCAATTGGATCTAATCCAACTCCTAGATCCAGTAGGTGGACATCCAAGTCCTAAACATATATCTTATATATGCCTATACATCGAATGTATACCCTAACCTTTTTCCTCTGAATCAACTAGGCCTTGGCTTTGGCACAACAAACCTAATGATCCCAGTCAAGCGCGGACCCATTGACATGGAAGCTTCGTAATCAATGTCAATGGACAAGAAGTGGTCTTGACTTTGGCCAACAAACCACAACTTGGACAAGACACCAATATGGAACAAAGCCTCGTGATTAAAACACATCTTTGAAGGACAAGGGCTTGACTTTGGCCAACAACCCCTGCCAATCTAGGATCTTGAGTAAGAATCACTCAATGGAAGGAAAAACGCATGATATTTGATGAGGGCTTTTTCGCGTGCAAATTGGCTACCAATTTAATTATCTTTGTTAAGGTCTCATCATCATACACCCTTAAACATGCATTCTAAATACATAATAAAGCGAGTATGAAAATAAATAATAATGATATGCGGATGGATACTTAACACATTGATCCTAGATCAAATCTCTCCCTTTCTCACTCAAGCTAGCACTAGTATTACTTCTACCCGTTACACTACACTTCTAAAGAAACCTCATATACATAGAGGGGAATAGGTGAGAAGAGAATACAAAGAGATAGAGGTGATAAGGCTGGACACGCAGGTCCAATTTAATAAATCGAATTTATTACAACAATTTCTAAAATTGCCCACCCGACTAATATCCATCCGATATACATTATTCATTCAACACAACCACGTATTCACACACATAAGCATGCTATCAATCAATCTAATCAAATTAATTAATCTGATAATTAAGTGATCATCCAATGTTCAAACAACGATTTGATTTTGTTCGAGTCAAACTCTTTTTGCGAATAAGTACTTAAAGTACGAATTCATGAATTAAATTAAACTACATCATTAAATCTAATTTAACATGTATTTAATATTAATTCACTATTCAATTCCAAATTAAATATTACACTTTTATTTAATAAACCTTTTACGATTTAAATTCCAAATCTAATCGTAACGCGTCTCAAAGACCGATTAACGTCCAACGTCAATTCAATTAAAGTCCAATGGGCTTTTGATTGATTTCTTAAGGCGTGGACTTTTGGTCAACTCGGGTCAAACCGATAACCAAAGTCCAATCCGGGATTTACCCCATAAGCCCATAAATCAATCTTGGCCCATTAGGCCCAATTGAACTTTAAAGGTTCATTAAGTCGCATTTGGGCTTTATGGTCAAGGTTTTGGGCCCAATTGGATCCAATCCATTTGCCTAAACCAAACTTGATAAATCAAGCCCAATAGGCCCAAATACAACATTTAAATCCAATTTCCAAATTAGCCCAAATAATTAAATTCAAAAAATCCAATTTTCCCAATTTAATTACCAAAGTGTATTACATGATCAATCAACTAAATCAACATTTCTAAAACACACATATTAGTCCAATTAATCATGCTTGATTCATTATCATATGTCCAACACACAAATTGAAAATCAAACCCATCTACATGCTTAAAGGTCTCGGCCAAGGGGATTTCATGTCCAATTCGGTTTCAATCCATTAATCCGCAATCGACATTAAATACATATCCCGAATGATTTCCAATACATCCAATTATCAAAATCAAAATTTACCAAGACATTAGGGCATTAGTCACATTCGGCCAACTCAAGATTTTGGGGTTTTTGTCCAATTCGAAATCCAATCCAATCCGATTCAAATTAACATCAACCTAATCGATTCTAACTCATCAAATGAATTAAAAACAAAAAATCCAAGATCCCAAATCATCAACCATTCGGCCAAGGACAAATATTTGGGGAAAATAATTCCAAATCATTTTTCATCATCAATTAGTCCAACCAAAATGAATTAAAACATGTTATAAGCATACTCAAACAAACAATTTATTCAAATCATGCTCAATCACATTTACCCAAATTTTAAATCCCTAAATTTCATGCTTGCAACATTAGCTCTTGATGCCATTGTTGGTAAAAATCTAGGTCCCAAGATCAATCAAGACATGAAATAATGCATGAATACATCAACGGAGGTAGCGGAATACTCACATTGATCGGTTATGTCGATTTGAAGACGAATCATGCCCAAAACGCACTGCCTTGTAAGCCCACTGCAGCAGTCCATGCCTCCAAAAACGTTTTTGGTCTCAAAACGAAGCTCCAAGCTTCGTTGGATGGATCCCGCCTCATGGTCGAACCTCCCTACCACCTTCGCAAGACGTAATGTGCTAGCACTTGATTTCTCACCATGAGAAACCACTCTTGGCTTCCCTTTGTTCACGCCATTTCTGGTTCCAAAACCAGTGAAGATTTTCTTCATTTGGGCGTGAGAAGAGAGAAAAATGTGAGAGATGAAATTGTGTTAAGTTAAAATGATTTACCAAAAATCAATTTATATTTATGCCATAATTTTATTAAATTAATAATAAAATTATGACACAAAACATGCAATGGCTTAGAGTGTCAAACACTCAAACTCCATGCAATGACATTGAGTGCAATGTACACAATCTACATGCAAAGCATTAGAATGACATGTGTCATGTGGGCCCCACACGTTTCCAAATGAAAGTGGGCCCACGTGCACTCACGCGTTCGGGTTCGATATTTCCGAAATACCGAGCTTACGTCGCGACGTTAATTCAATCGAATTTAAATAAATAATTGCGCCTAGCGAAATTATTATTTACGTCGCTAACGAATTAATTCTAAATTAACTCGTTTGCCCGAATTAAAATCTGATTTTAATTCCGCGTCGAAATCTAATTTCGTCTAATATATCGAATATATTAATTCATCGATTAATTCCAAATTAATCGTTCTCTCTCTTTTAGACGACATTTTATCCCGGATAAAATATCTCCGTTATTAATCCTAGATTAATTTTCTCTCTCTCTCTATAAATCCCAGATTATTCAAGAGTGCGAGTTGTGCGTCATCGGTGGATTATCGGGAAGCGACCCATGAGATCCCCGGATAATCTGGCAGTAAATACGGTCGTCGGAGTATCCGAATCACGTACGTACCAAGTACTACGTTCTACTACCGATTTACGAGACAAGGTCGACTCCTAGCAAAGCACCAAGTCTACCTAATTCTCCGGACATATCCATTAAAGAATATTAAGATCTGTATCAAGCGTAGTATACTAATGTATTGTGCATATCGGCCCAGTATCGGATAGTCACGTGCTAGGGCTGGGGCTGGATAAGTGTCTGCCCCGTCCGAAACACATATCAGATGTCTGGTAACTAGTCTCTATAATCGGATATTCATGACCTGGTCATAATATCACGATTGGATGCGCATCACTTAAGAGCACTAATACCGTATCCTGCGTGACATCATCTCCACTATGACTGGAGTGATACTTCCGTCTTGACATCACATCCAATACACTACGATTCTCAATATACCCGGCATTGGCGTACACAGAACCGGTTACAGTCCTATACGACCTCAACTAAAGTATATCGATTGTCGCAAGCATTAGCGATGTAAGTCTCAGGTTAAGACTATACACACCTACCTTGATTTCGGCCTCCCATAGACACCTAGTCATAATACCAATGGGATTCCGAAGGGTCTATCCAGAGCGAAGCTGTTTCCCGTACCATCGGTGAAACACGACCTCCTATCGCACTTGCATAAGTATCCAATACTTATATATATGAGAACTATGCCGTTGTGCCCTCACAACGCGCACAAGTGCAATACTAGCCTATTCCGCATTATCGATGTCCAATCTCGATAATACTACGGCTAGGGATATTTAATGATTAATCCTTCGTGGACTGATACTGTCTCATATCATCTCAATCCAGGAACTAATCATAGGGACCTCTCTTCATTTATATATCTATGGTGATCTAATCACAAATGATGAGAGTGCAATTTCCTTGTCACATAGTTAATTTGCTACAACAACACAATGATCTGTGCAAATAGTGACGCTATGGGTCATTTTGTCCAACAAATGTGTCATTCCCGGCTTGTTCATTCTAAAACCTTGCTTCATTCTCGGAGTGCCATTCCCGGCTTGTTCATTCCTGAACCTTGCTCCATCATCGGAGTGCCATTCTCGGCTTATTCATTCCTGAACTGTGTTCCATTCTCAGAGTGCCATTCCCGGCTTGTTCATTCCAGAACTGCGTTCCATTCTCAGAGTGCCATTCTCGGCTGGTTCATTCCCGAAATATGTTCCATTCTCGGAGTGACATTCTCGGCTTGTTCATTCCTGAACTGTGTTCCATTCTCGGAGTGCCATTCCCGGCTTTTTGATGATGTGTGGGCCTCAACCCTGGGACTCATCCCCAAAACTGATACTGATGTGGGCCTCGACCTTGGACTGATACTGATGTGGGCCTCGCCCCCAAACTGATATTGATATGGGCCTCGCCCCCAAACTGATATTGATATGGGACTCGCCCACAGACTGATACTGATGTGGGCCTTGCCCCCAGACTGATACTGATGTGGGGCTCGCCCCAAACTGATACTTATGTGGGCCTCGCCCCCAGACTGATACTGATATGGGCATCGCCCCAAACTGATACTGATATGGGCCTCGACCCTGGGATTCATTCCCGAAACTGATGATGCTATGTTGCTGTTTCTGGTTGGCTTGCATTTGTCGCTTTCTCATTTTCTTTAAAGCCTGTGAACAAAAACAAGACAAATATTGCGTGTATATGATATGTATGCATGCATGCATGAATGTGTTTCTTATTCCGATGGGTTAGGTCTTCCTTGTGCTCCTCGATGCTTCTTGCCTACAAAAGTCTTTGGTCGCCCCCTGGGTCTGTTCGTAATTTCCTTCTGCCAGTTCTCTTCTTGTGATTGGTTGGTTCTCTTTTGTCTCATGGCTCAAGATCTCATTGTTTCCCTTATTTGTGAGGTGGTAGACTGGTCGCCCCCAGTCTTGATTTAGCTTTCTGCTCTTCGCTGCTTGTAATAGGTCAAGGTGAACCATGTGATGTGGCATTCCATATCAGCATACTATATCACATGTTACGAAATAGTCCCAATAGTTACACATATTATTTCCCTCAATGAATGCTCAGTAATGAAACCAGAGAACCTCCAAAACATTCAACGCAACTAAAATACAAGTCTTTGAATAAATGATCTAAGCCAAACTCAAAGTGTGGTGTGCAAAGGTTCATTTGCATATTCATCCTCAGGTAAGCCAACTCAATGGTTTCGTCAAAAAATTGCGATCGATGGGTCAAACCAACCTAGATGTCTCAATTATGCCTGCAGTTGCTTTTATGTGCTCAATGTGGTATGGTTTTCTTTCTCTTTTGTCTCTTTCTTTTACTTTTTTTCTTTTTTTTTTCTTTTTGAACTTTTTTTTCTTTTTTTTTCAACACACCTACCCTTTAAGGTAACATTTCTCCTCATGGTGGTCCTAATACTCGACCATGGGTAGCTTCACGCTTATCAGTTATAGGTGGTTTAATTCTTTTCTTTAGAGACTTTTATTTTATTCTAAACCATACCACACATCATAACACAAGCGAATCAGGATAGAAATTTAGGCGAACGTTCATTCACCGACCTACAATTTCTTCAACTAGTCACTTTGCTAACTACTCAGGTTTTCACTACTAAGAGCCATAATCAAGTACTTACGAGTCTAACATAGATCAATTACTCAAAGTATCAGATAAAAGCACATCAAGAATTTATCGTTTCTAAGGTTTCACCCTAAAGTAAATAATTTCATCATCAGACTTATGCCTAACTATCAAGGACTAAAAACAAACAATGTTTTTTTTGAAGGCCCCCCAATGGTCTTTTTATTCTTGCCATAAGCTTTTCTGTTTCTTGGTTTCTTTTTCCCCGACATCCAGGTTTGCTAAACTCTTCTTTGACAAGTATTCTTTTTCCTACCCAACGGATATCTATGATGTCTTTTAAGACACGTGGTTAACATGATGCATGTATGCATGAGATGCATGAGATGCAAGTGGTTGTCAAAAGCATAAAGGGGCAAATTTTATAGGATATATGACTATGGTTCACATGCGAGTTTATAAGAGCGTAGACAAAGGCTCCTACTGGCGAAGGATTGCCCATAACTAGGTCTCCACACTCAAAGGTTCGAGCGACCAAGTGAGCACACCTTTTTTATACGCTAAGGTACGTGCCAACAAGTTACATTGTGTGACTAACTGTCAAATGGATTTCTTATTGTAGATTCCCCAGAGGGAGTGTGGAGCGAACTCTCTTAAATACCCAAGCCTCTTAGGCTCTTATCGCCTTGGTGACAGGAATAAACAACAAGTCCTCCAAATTAGTCTGTCACAGTGAGCTATGGGTAATGATTATCCAGGTGCCTTCACAGCTTTTCCTTATAGAAAGGTAGTGAGTGAAGGAAGACACCAAACCATCACCTAGCCACAATAATGCCTTTGATTAAACCCCTTCAACCCACTGTAGACATGGTTAATTAAACCACAAATCACAAACATTACAAGACATTATTTCGGGGCCGATTCTCTATCCCCAGTGGAGTCGCCAGACTGTAGGACACAGAAATCAGCGACGCTGTTCCAGGCTCGCGGCCCTGTCGGGAGTACGGAGTAGCTCACGGGGGATTAAACCGGAGAATAAAGGAGTCGCCACCCAGTGTGAACTGGAAAATGATTTAAGGCCGCACTCACCCCTCGCAAGGGAAGACCTTAAACCGTTGGGTTTAGAATGGTCCCTTACTTATGTCATTTGTAATGAACGGATTTGTACAATTTTAACCAAGTCTACGCGACATACAGTTACAAAAGTAATCTATATCTAAATCCTATACGACCTATTACCAAGTTTGCATGCTTCAAAGATAGGTCAAGAAAGTGGTAAACATAACTCATGAATACTTAAATTAATACATGCGGAACAAATATGTGACCAAGGAAGGGTTAAACATTAGTTTTGCCGGGTATGGAGACATCAGATCAGTTTCGCTGGGTATGGCACTCCGGGTATGGAGACACATCATCATCAGCAGTTTTGGTAATGCGTCCAAGGGTCGAGGACCCACTACATCATCATTTTGAGGGCGAGGTCCCTATTATCAGCGGTATTGGGATGCGTCCCAGGGTCGAAGTGCTCCTGTCGACGGTTGTAGTTCCGGGATGCTTCCCAGGGTCGAGGACCCACTACATCATCAGTTTGAGGGCGAGGCCCACTTTGTCAGCAGTATTGGGTCGAGGTGCTCATGGTCGAGGTGCCCCCGTTGTCGGTTGCAGTTCCGGGACGCGTCCCAGGGTCGAGAGCCCACTGCATCATCAGTTGTAGTTCCGGGATGCGTCCCAGGGTCGAGGACCCACTACATCATCAGTTCGAGGGCGAGGTCCCTATTTTCAGCGGTGTTGGGTCGAGGTGCCCCCATTATCGGTTGTAGTTCCGGGTCGAGGTACCCAGGGTCAAGGTACCTACTACATCATCAGTTCGAGTGCGAGGTCCCTATCGTCAGCGGTGTTGGGTCGAGGTGCCCCCGTTGTCGGTTGTAGTTCCGGGTCGAGGTGCCCAGGGTCGAGGTGCCCACTACATCATCAGTTTGAGGGCGAGGTCCCTATTGACAGCGGTGTTGGGTCGAGGTGCCCCCGTTGTCGGTTGCAGTTCTGGGATGCATCCTAGGGTCGAGGGCCCACTGCATCATCATCACAGTTCACATTCAGTGGTTCAGGAACAAATCCCAGAGGTCGAGGCACCTCACCACCATATCAACTCAGTTCGAAGCAACAGGCAAGTCAGGTGGCAGCTAGCGAGCCAGGTAAATAAAAATGCATTGCATAACTTTGATAAGATTGCCACTGTTACATACTGCACAAGTCCCATCAAAGTAGGGGTGACTGTAGGCACTGTATTTTTACATATAAGGCCCGATGATGACTCTCGTATGGAGACACTGCCTCTTTAGTTGTGGAACCGCGGGAAACGGACGTTGGAAGGGTAAAGTTGGAAATTAGCATTTTGTCAGATTTAACTCGCTTGTTTCGCTTCGGGTTCGCTTATTGGACCTATGTTTTTAAACACATCTCACAAATTAAATAATTAAAACATTTAAAATACATGTCACAAATTAAACGTAAATTAAATTAAAACACATGTCACAAATTAAATTAAATTAAATTAAATTAAAACCAATTAAATTAAATTAAAATCTAATTAAACTAAATTCCAAAATTAAAATAAATCACTTCCTAATTTTAATTAAATCACCACCAAAATAAAATAATTTCTTGCCTTAAATAATTAAAATTAAACACAAATTAAATTACTTGATTTCTTTCCTTTTTAAAAGCCTTGCAAACCCTAATGAATCACTATAAAAATAACACATTCCCAACCCTTGCAACCCCCCTCCTCTCTCTCGGCAGTGACCACAAACCAGAACAAAAGAGAATAAAACCTAAAACAACAAAACTCTAATCCTCTTCAACCTCTCTCTCACAGCCAAACAAGAAAACCCTAATAGCAGACTCACGCTCAACGCACCCTCAAGACATTAACAACAGCAACCTTCAAAGCCCTCAGCTCTCTCCTCTCTCTGACTCACGCATACACAAAGAAACCCTAGCTCCTCTATGTAAAGCACCAACCCTTCAATGCCACAGACCCCTCAACGGCCACTCACATACTGCCTTCAACGTAAACCAACACCTCAAGACCTGCTTCCCTTCAACACTACCCGTAAACCAACACCTCAAGACCTGCTTCCCTTCAACATATAACAAAACAAAAACACCACTCACGGCTGCCTCAAACACGTCCCCACACATACCCCCTCAAACACATTCAACGCATCAGCCTTGAACATGTCTCCCTATCATTCTTCACGCATACCTTCATCTCTCTCTCTCTGGGCACACAGCCACTCACGGTATCTTCAAGTTGCACACAGAACCTCACATGCCATACACGACAGTACAAGAACCCTAAAATCCCTCCAACTCATCAACAAACACATCCGGGTAACCCTCCTTCAAGCACAAGGCAGCCTTCATTCACAGACACGCCATATAGCCCCCTGCCCATTAGCCACAAAGCCACGCACACACTCACTCAAGACCTAAGCTACACCCATGAAACACACTGCCCTCCACTCATCACTTCACTGCCTCACACCAACCCTTAAGCCACATGCCCTGAATTTCACGCGATAGGCACTCACACACATAGCCTTAAAGCAAGCCAACCTCACACGTCAACACACCAGCCCTAGTCACATGCGCCTATAGTAAGCCATCTGCCCCACTCAACTTTTAACCCCACTACCTTCAACTCACGCCATAACAAGTAGCAACCCTACAGCCCACAACAACAACATGAACCAAGCCTCCATAACAGCCCCTTTAACTGCACGCACTTAGCCCCTGAAACTGCCGAAAACAGTCCCCAAAACACCCCCCGAAAATGCCGAGAATTGTCCCCTAACACACTTGAAAACAGTCAAGAAAACCCCCAAAACACCCCCCGAAACTTCCGCAGAATAAGCACAAAACAATCCCTAAAAAACTGCCAAAACAGTAACAAAAACTACCCCTGGAACCCGTCCAAAACTGCAGTCCAAACCAGTCCAAATAACCACCGAAACTGTCCAGAAACAGACCCTAAAACAACAGCGAAATAGAGTGAAAACAGCAGCCCGAACAGCGAAACAGCGAGGAAAAATGTTGGATTAGTGAACCGGAAAAGTTGCGGAATATCAACCCTTCCGACGGCCGTGTAACGCGCTTTCGAGAGACGACAAAAGAGGTTAGACCTGAGGTCACCTTTTATTTATTATCTTTCGTTTCTTTTATCTATTTTCTTTCGTTTCTTTTATTTATTTTAATAAATTATCGCATGAGAGTCATTTATTGAGGCATGATGTGATTGTTGGATGGGTGGACCGTGTGTTGCCTTTTGTGGTATATATGATGGAAACCCAGACGTAAATTCCGTAGCCGATTCCAAATGGATGGTATTACGGTCTGCACTTGGGATACAACGCCACGTACCACTTAAGAGACATGTATCTCGTCTCATCCAAATTTGTGTTGAGCATGTTGTAGTTCGTAGGTCGTTCATTTTCTATTAAAGCATGATTATGTGGTAAGCATGTTATTCATCTTAAGCATGATTTAGTCGATAGAAAGTTATTTCTTTATGCATGATTAGGTTGTTTTCACATTAGGGATTTAATTTATATTTATGCTTAGATTCTTATTTATTTTCCGCATTAGAGAATTGAGCATGCTTGTGTGATGATTGTATGTTATTGCGTGTTTGTCGTTATGACAACTTTGAAGTATGCGAACTTAGATATAGGTTCTCATTGTTATTATTATGCATGCGGACTTAGGCGTAAATTACCCTTGAGCATGAATGTTGAATAGATTCGGTTAGTTTATTGCACAAATCACATCATCACAAGTGACATAAGTAAGGGACTATTCTGAACCCAACTGTTTGAGGTCTTCCGTTGCGAGGGGTGAGTGCGGCCTTAAATCTTTGTCCCAGTTCACACCGGGTGGCGACTCCATGTTATTTCGTACTCCCAACTAGGCCGCGAGCCTAGAACAGCGTCGCCCAGTTCCTGTGTCCCACAATGTGGCTTGTTGTTCACGTGGTCTTTGGGGGCTACTTAGGTTGTTGTTTTTGGCGTGACTTTGGATGTTTAGGTTGCTATTTTTGGCGTGAGTGTATGGCTGCTTAGGTTGCTGCTTTTGGCATGACTTTGGGTGGTCAATGGGCAGTGAATTGTGTTTTCTATGTTTGTGGCATGCAGGATTTAGGTTTTTTGTTTTTTCATGCGGAGAGAGAGGAAGAAAGATCAGGTCGTGTGTTCTGTGTAAAGGTCGTGAGGGAGCTTTCATGGGGAGAGAGAGAGAGAGCTGAGCGAGAGAGCTAAAGTGTGTTTGTTTATTGAGAGAGGCGAGAGAGATGAGGGGGAGAGGAGAGGGCCGAGAGTTGTGTGTAGGGAGCAGTTTAAGCAGCATACTTACAGTTTAATGGGAGAGTTGTACTTGTTGGGTTTCTATTAAGTCCCAAGGATCAAATTAAGCAATTAAAATCATGTGAATACATCAAGAAGTATGGCAGAATCATACTTACATTGATCGGATTGGATGCATCGAAGAACAAAAACTTTTTCCTCCAAGGTTGATGCATTCGGCCAAGTCATCCATTTGTCCTCCATGGAAGTCTTTAAGCTCCAAGCTTCAAATGTTGATTCCATGCTCATGAAATTAGTTCCCTATCACCTTAGGATGAATCTTTGTGTGCTAGCACCATGGAGATTTTGCCACAAAATCTCTTCTTTGATCTTGATCCATTCGGCCAAGCTAAATGGGAGAGAAGGAAGTTGGCCATTCGGCCAAGGGAGAGAGATAAAGAAGAAAATGGCCCTTGGCCGATTCTTGTGAGGGGAGAGAGAGTGTTCAATGTGTTTTTGGTTTTGTGTATCTAATACACAAATTGAAAAGTCAAATACCAAATATTAAAATAATGGTATATGTAAATCAAGCCATCAAAAGCCCTTTTAAACTTTCCAACCACTTACATCAATCATGAATAATGACAAGCATCTCATCACTCAAAGTGATGTGACTTATATAACAAGAATGACTAATGATGTGACTTGCGGACCCCACTTTGATTCTAAATGCGAGTGGTCCCGCAAACACTCCCGGGTTCGGGTTCATTAATTCCAAATTAACGAATTTTCCGTTGCGACGTAATTAAATAATTATGCCCAGCAAAATTACTATTTACGTCACTAACGAATTAATTCTAAATTAACTCGTTCGCCCGAATTAAAATCTAATTTTAATTCCGCGTCAAAATCAAATTTCGTATAATATATCGAATATATTATTTTATCGATTAATTCTAAATTAATCGTTTTCTCTCTTTAATTAATATTTTATCCCAGATAAAATATCTCTGTAATTAATCCCAAATTAATTTTCTCTCTCATCTAATTAATCCCAGATTAATAAAGTGCGAGTCATACGTCATTGGTGAATCTTCGGGAAGCAACCCATGAGATCCTCGGATATGTTGGCAGTAAATCCGGTCGTCGGACTATCCGAACACGTAAGTACCTAGTACTACGTTTTTACCGATTTACTAGACAAGGTTGGCTTCTAGCAAAGCGCCATGCCTACCCAATTCTCCAGAAATATCCTTACAGGAATATGTGATCTATATCAGGCGTAATATACGTAGTATTGCGTATTTCGATCCAGCATCTGATGTCACGTGCAAGGCTTAGGGCTGGAAATGTGTCTGCCCCGTACGAAGCACATATCGGATCTCTGGTAACAAGTCTCTATCATCGGATAATCATGACCTAGTCATATCATCCCGATGACTGCAGTACATAAGAGAACCAATTTCGTATCCTAAGTGATCATCATCTCCACTATGACTGGAGTGATACTTCCTGTTGGATAATATGACCCATAGCGTCACTATTTGCACAGATCATTGTGTTGTTGTAGCAAATTAACTATGTAATAAGGAAATTGCACTCTCATCGTTTGTGATTAGATCACCATAGATATATAAATGAAGAGAGGTCCCTATGATTAGTTCCTGGACTGAGAATGATATGAGACAGTATCAGTCCCCAAA